>CAUYPK010090745.1:0-97454 GCA_963574355.1 Loris lydekkerianus
AATAAGGATGAGAATATGCAGAAAACAGATTAGGGAGCAGAATGCCATTTGGAAACATTCAGCAGTTGGGAAGCTATATTGCTGTTTACTACAATCCAGAAACTTATGTAGGTGCTACCAGATCTGAGTGCTACATTAACATAAATGGAAGTATTAATTTGTTGAAACGTATTGCTACCAAAAAGACTGAAAAGCCAGGAAAGTCTAGATTTAAGGAGCTGGACTTGAGCACATCGAATACCAACTATGCTACCTCTGTTATCTGCCTGAAAAGAGGGCAAGCAGGGTGGGTAATTGCACTGGCAGTTAGACTCCCTCGGTGGACCTTTTGTGTCCTGGGAAGGATGCCCAGTCTTTGAACTGAGATTGGAAGTTCAACAAGGCTGAATGTGCCAAGCCTTTCCCCAGGTTCACCAGGAGGAAAGAGGCCACATACCCCCAGGGTATGTGGAGGGAAAAGGCTTTGGCCAACTCTCACTATCAGTGCAGTTTCTTAAAACTTTTATATATTGGGGCTCTATATATTTCAGTTGGAGGGAAAGCTAACATTGAACCTTTTTAAAAATAAACATGGGATTATTCAGTGTCAAGTAAATGCTGCTGTCTGGAAAGATGGAACGTAATCCAAGCTGTTGGCAGTATGCCAAGGCGTACCACCAAATGACCCCAGAAGTAGCCAGCCCCCAGTTTGCAAAGCGTAATTGTAGGTGTTTTAATAGCTTTTTCTGGTGTGAGTGAGAGGATCATGAAAGAAAATTTATCATTTGTAGACTTGTTCAGCTATAGGGAACAATAATATTCATTAATTTTTGTTCTGTGTTTGATAGGTAATAAAAATTAATAGTTTTTGGGTGGCGCCTATGGCTCAGAGGAGTAGGGTGCCGGCCCCATATACTCCAGGTGGTGGGTTCAAACCCAGCCCTGGCCAAAAACTGCAAAAAAATTAGTTTCATTGGGTTTGGGAAATTTACATAAATGCCCATTATAGCCTGGGAAGGTCTCCTGTTTTATTGAGTGAATCTGTTAGCATTTAAGTTACATTTGCTGCCTTAAAGTAGTAGGCTGCTATAGTGACTTTTTTCTGTTATGAGCTATTAGTTATGAGAAATAAAATACAAGAAATGAGTAAAGCGTTTTGTTTTAGTTTTGTTTCTTTTTATTTCAGTTTGTGTGTTTATAGGGCAATTTCATAAACCTGCAAATAGTTTGGACTTGGTGGTTTTGTTTTTGTTGGGGGGGGGGAGGTTGGTCTCACTCTTGCCCAGGCTGGAGTACAGTGGTGCAATCATAGCGCATACAACTTTGAACTTTTGAGCTCCTGGGCTTAAGTGATTCTCCTGCCTTATTAGCCTCTGAGTAGCTAGTACAGGTATGTGCCACTATGCTGTGTAATTTTTTTTTCTTTGTAGAGACAGGGTCTCATTATGTTGCCAAGGCTGTGGATTTTGTTTTTAACTTTAATATTTTTCCACTGGCCCAGTGGCTTTGGTCCTCACTAAGCTCTCCACCATGGTCACCTGGCAAAAAGAGCAAGGTTCAGGCAGGAGATAATAGCATTAGGGAGACCTTTGTATTAACACTACACACCTCTGCCTTTAGGTGTTTTTTGTTTGTTTGTTTTTTAGAGTAGTATATATTCCTGTAGTCTGTAATTTCCAAAATCAAAAATAAAGTAAGATAATTAAAACTTACTCAGCTTGGACCTGTCACTTTGTACCATGAGTCTCCTAAGCTAATGGTAGCCTGAGGAGTTCCTCAGAAGAATCTGACCAGGAAGATGTTATGGCTGGCGTGAGAACAATAAAGGTAAATCCCTGGGCAGGTTCTCCACTTTCTCATAACAATCCTGATACTACTCCTCAGACCTCACATGTGAAGAAGTATCAATCTCCTGAGATTTAAATGTCAATGAAAAAAGTTGTCACTACAAAGGCACAGGAGGGGAAAGTCAAATCTGAGCCCCTAAATGAGGTGGAGTTTTCCAAGAATTGGCATGTATATTACTACTTGTCAGATACCCCTTCCCCTGAGTGACGTGGCATATTAAACTCCAGTGAAAAAGTCCTAAAGGGAGTGTGGATTGTTCTTGGGAGGCTTCCTCACTTAAGTGCAGGATGCTGCTGCCTTCCAGTGTTTAGTTTGGAGATGTTCCATTAGATGTGAACCCCCCTGCATTCCTTTCCCTCTGCAGTTCTGCCCATCCTTACTAATGCATTTGGTAGCTGACAAAAGCTCCCTGCTGACATGAAAACCAAATTTCATATTTTTTCCCCCAAATTATGGCTTCCCTCCCCTCAGACCTGGCCTCTTCCTCAGGGCCTGATTATCTAAGAGGATTAACCTCAAGACAAAGTAAATTTACTATAATTCTGGGAAAACATGTCAACATATGACCTATGGTTTCATATGTCTTGACCTGGTAAACATAGGAACGAGTGTTAGTCCTAAGTGTGTTTCTAGGTAACCAATTTGTCTACCAGCTCTAAAAGGAATTAGAGA
Source organism: Loris lydekkerianus (assembly GCA_963574355.1). Classification (NCBI taxonomy): domain Eukaryota; kingdom Metazoa; phylum Chordata; class Mammalia; order Primates; family Lorisidae; genus Loris; species Loris lydekkerianus. Next base: position 2,500 of record CAUYPK010090745.1, read on the forward strand.
GGGGTAATTTGTTTTAATCACCATAGCTTTCTACCTGAGCAACTAAACATTTGGTTACAACCTACCCTATCCTCTCACCACTATATCCCAACAAAAAAGTGAAATGAGGGAATAGTTGGGGAGGGGATTTTTTTTTAAGAAAAAAATAAATGAGGAAAGTGGCTCAAGTCTGTTATCCCAGCACTTTGGGAGACCCAGGTAGGATAACTGCTTGAGCCCAGAAATTCAAGACCAGCCTGGGCAATATTGCCAGATCCCATCTCTACAAAAAAAGAAAAAGAAAAATTAGCCTGGCTCAGTGCCTGTGGCTCAAGTGGCTAAGGCGCCAGCCACGTACACCTGAGCTGGCAGGTTCGTATCCAGCCCAGGCCGGCCAAACAACAATGACGGCTGAAAAATAGCTGGGGGTTGTGGAGGGCGCCTGTAGTCCCAGTGGAGGCAGGAGAATTGCTTGAGCCCAGGAGTTGGAGGTTGCTGTGAGCTGTGATGTTACAGCACTCTAGCCAGGGCGACAGCTTGAGGCTCTGTTTCAAAAAAAAAAAGAAAAGAAAAGAAAAATTAGCCAGATGTGTTGGTGTATGCCTATAGTCTTACTACTCCAGAGGCTAAGGTGGGAAGATCGCTTTAGGCTAGAAGGCGAAGGCTGCGGTGAGCTATGACTGTACCATTGCACCCCAGCCTGGGGGGGGGGGGTAGGAGGTGGGCAGAGGAGGAGGAAGGAGAGAGAAGAAAGGGAATAGTATTTTTAAAGAAACAAGTTGTTTAGAGCTGGTACTTAAAAAAGAAACACTGAGTCTGAAACCAATCAATGTTAAATAAAGTCACCTTTTCCTGTCCTCTAATCCTCCTCTCCTCCCCCCCTTTCCCCCTTCCCTTCCTCTCTGATCACTTAATTTGTTTATACTGTGGAAGGGAACTTGAGAATCTCTGGGGAAAAGCAGTAGGTTGAGCTAAAGCCTTGTATGTTGCCTTAACAGTAACAGTTGTCAGGTTTGGGTAATACATTTGTGAAGATCCCGTCATAAAATGTGATTGTGGGTTTGAGTTTGAGTTATTCTCTTTCTACTGAAGAGATAGATGAAAATAAAGTTAGATAGGGCTCGGCGCCTGTAGCTCAGTGGCTAGGGTGCCGGCCACATACACTGGCTGGTGGGCTCGAACCCAGCCCGGGCCTGCCAAACAACAATGGTAACTACAACAAAAAAATAGCCAAGTGTTGTGGGACACCTGTAGTCCCAGCTACTTGGGAGTCTGAGGCAAGCGAATCACTTAAATCCAAGAGTTTGAGGTTGCTGTGAGCTGTGACACCATAGCACTCTACCCAGGGCGACAAAGTGAGACTCTGTCTCAAAAAAGAAAGATAGATACAAAATAAATACAAGATTACCAATAAATTTAAAAGCCCTTGCTTTTCTCTTCAATCCCATTTCCCTCTCTCCCCAGACAAACACCATCATAAATATGGTGTGTATCTTTCCTGGGCACTATGTACCCTTTTCTAGTTTTAATACAAGTACTGGTTTCCATGAATAATACAGTTTTGCTTTCTATGCTTTTAGTTTTTACTTGGCTTGTTTCAAAATGTTTCTGAGCGCTCCAGGATGTCCACTTCTACATGTAGTGGGCTGCTTTCACATGCTCTGCAGCATCCCCACGCTGTAGTTTATTGTCGTGCTAATGGACTGTTAGGTCAGTAGTGTTTTGCTGCTATGGACAGTGCATCAGTGAACCTTTGTATGGACTTCCTGGTACACACAGGGTGTGGACTGTGGCTTTACTAGCTCTGCAACCTCAGACAAGTTATCCGACCTTTCCCATTCTGATTCCCTTGTTCATAAATTGAAGGAAAATTGTAGGATCCACTTCTTAGAGTTGTGAGGATTAAGTGAAGCAAGCACTTAGAAGAGTCCTGACACATAGTGGGAACAACATGTTAACTATCATTATCATCGTTATCAAATGATCAAACCTGGACGCGTCATAGGTCACAGTGTGAACATGACTGCAAAATTCTCCAAAATGGTGATATCCACATACACTCCCACTAGTGGTGCCTGAAATTTCCTGATTTCCCACATATTCATTAACACTAGAGTTTTGAGACTTCCCTCCCCCACAATCTGATGGGCTGAAAATACTTCATTTTGTATTGAGAACGAAATTGTTTGAATACTTGAAATCTGCTTTAACACAGGATTGCCATCTAGTGATGGGAAAAGTACACTGCAGTTAAGGAGCAGAAGCCGAAAATGGGCAGACCTATGCACACCTCAGGGTAATTTGGGCATTTTGGTCACTAAAGAAAGTCAGCTTTAAATGAATCAACCACATAGGAGGACTCCCATTATCTATCTACTCCCCCTTTCCAGGTCGCATATCTGTCTCATTTTTTCTACTACAATGACATGGAGTCTTATCTCTAAGACGAAATGCTATCTGCACAGCCCAGCGAGGCCTCTTAGAGCCAAATGCATCTGGGTCACTTGCTCAGAAAAGTGGAGTGAGATAAATTAGGAACGAGGCAATTTACCAAACTGGCAGGAGATTGCAGCTGCAACCAGAGCAGGCTTTCCTCAGGCAGCACCACGTCTCTGGAGGACAATGCACACATTGGTCTGGTCACATCAGCCACCACAGAGGACTGAGCAGAGTCTGCTTACGGGAGTCCCCACTAATGTCCTTCCAAATCAGCCCTGGACTATCTGCTGCAAAGGCTTCTGAAATCAGTCTAAAAGGATTTAAGGCATGTGAACATGCTAGATATTAATCCTCAAAGACACAGATACATGTTTAAACATCTGTGCAAAAAAAGGTTCATGAAAGTTAATTGTGTTTTAAAAAAGCAATTTTGCTGAAACATTATATAACATATCTTTGAGTATTGTCATTCAATTAATGGGACATTCAAAGTTTTTAAGTCTAAATAAGAGCAAACAAAGGTCAACTGTGATTAGACAACTGTCTGAGCCAATCTAGACTGTCCCACCAGGCTCACCCCCATTTCGAAGCTGTTGCTTGTGCTGACACCTTTGCCTAAAATTACTTCCCTTCCTCCCTTTCTTCACCATATCTTTAAGTGCTTGGACCTGAACCCATAGCCTGCTAATGTCCAGCGGAGACTCATCTGCTTCACTGGAAGCACGAAGGTGGAGCCTGGGAATCAGGAGTCTCAGAGCCAGGCAGAATGGGTTCAAACCCCAGCCTGCTGTTAGGAGAGTCATTTTACCTTTCTATACCTGTTCCTCGGCAGTGTGGGGAGACAGTACTGACTTCAGTGTTTCTAGAAAAATTAACATAGGAAAATGTGTAACAAAAGTTGAATGCGAAGGGCAGTGGCGACTGTGACTCAGTGGGTAGGGCGCTGGCCCCATATACCAAGAGTGGCGGGTTCAAACCTGGCCCTGGCCAAACTGCAACAAAAAAAATCGCGGGGCATTGTGGTGGGCCCCTGTAGTCCCAGCTACTCAGGAGGCTGAGGTAAGAGAATCGCCTAAGCCCAGGAGTTGGAGGTTGATGTGAGCTGTGTGACGGCACTCTACCGAGGGTGATAAAGTGAGACTCTGTCTCTAAAAAAAAAAAAAAAAAAAAAAAAATTGAATGTGAAATAGGCACTGGGCAAATATTATTTCTTTCCTCCTTGGAACTGAATCCACCTTTCACTGAACTTCTATGATGCCTTTATTTTTACTGCCCACTTTGATTCTTATTTGTGTACCACCTTTTTCCATTGCTTTGCATTTCAGATGTATATACCATCTCCCCAGTCCATGGAAAATGTCCACAATCCCAGACAAATGTGAAACATTCAGTACATACATGCTGCTTGTTTTTTTTTTTGTTTGTTTTTTTTTTGTAGAGGTAGAGTCTCACTTTACCGCTCTCGGTGCAGTGCCGTGACGTCACAGGACTCACAGCAACCTCAGCTCTTAGGCTTCTGCGATTCTCCTGCCTCAGCCTCCGGAGCAGCTGGGACTACAGGCGCCCGCCACAACGCCCGGCTATTTTTTGGTTGCAGTTCAGCCGGGGCTGGGTTTGAACTTGCCACCCTCGGTATATGGGGCCCGTACCCTATTCACTGAGCCACAGGTGCCACCCCATGCTGCTTGTTAAATGGGCCATTCCATTCACATGTGAATGCTTCATTTTCCATCACTATGATCAGCAGTTAGATATGTGTATATTGTTGCTTTTTAATCATAGGCTTAAATAATAACTACAGAAGTGGTCATAGGTTGAACTTCAAAAAAAGTGAAGTAGAAAAAGTTATATAGGGGCGGCGCCTGTGACTCAAAGGGTAGGACTCCGTATGCCGGAGGTGGAGGGTTCAAACCCAGCCCCGGCCAAAAAAAAAAAAAAAAAAAAAAAAAGTTATATAGAACAGTGTTTTAAAAGAGAAATATGTGAAGGAACAGAAGAAACTACCATTCTCCAGAACAGCAGAAAAAGAGTTGGGGGTCAGAATGACTCACCAGAGGAATCCTGGTTAGTGATAGCCAGCCCCCACAATTATTGAGGCCCAGAAGTCCCCCAGTCTGCCGTCACTCAGTCCAAGTTCAAAGTCCTAGAGCCAGGAAAACTTATAACTCAGTCCGAGGCCAACAGCCGGAGAACCCTGGGGGTCAATGTTACAAGTCCCAGAGTTTAAAGGCCAGAACACCTGGAGTTCTGCTGTTCAAGGGCAGGAGAAGAATGGTATCCCCAGCTCCAGAAGACAGAGGGCAAATTTTCCTTTCCTCTGTCTTTTTGTTCTGTCCAGGCCCACAGCTGATTGGAGGGTGCCCCCCACCTCCGCCCCACACATATCCAGTGAAGATGAATCCTCCTTACTTAGCTTACTGACTCAAATATCAATCTCTTCCACAAACACCCATACAGACACACCTTGAAATAATGCTTTACAGGCTCTGTGGGTACCAATTAATCCAATCAAATTGATACCTGAAATTAACCATCGCAGGTGGTAATTCTTTTCTTTGCCCAACAAATATTTATTATTGAGTATCTGTGTCTATCTTGTGCCAGCTTTGCATAAGACATGGGGAATACAAGACAGACATGAAATCTACAGTCTAGAGGAGGGGCAATTAGCAAGTAAGATGATGTGTGAGAAAATTACACATTGAGAGGTGCCATGAAGAAACAGAATCACTGAGCCACGGAGGGGAAAACTTTGGATGGGGTGATCACAGAGGGCTCCTCTGAGGAGTGACATGTAAGATAGAACCTCAAGGATAAAAAGTGGCCAGCATTATAAAGAGCCACAGGAAGAGATTCCAGCAGAAGGATCAGTGAGTCCAAAGGCCCCAAGGTAGGGAAGAGAGTAGCATATTGCATGTAGGAGCCATATGAAGATGGGGCGGTCAGACAGCAGTGAGAAAGGGAAGGAATTACAGAAGTGGGGGGCAGGTGATCCCAAATTTAATATGCTATGGTAAGCAATTTGCATTTTATTCTGAGTAAAACAGAAAGGCCTGCCTTTCCCCTGTTTTTATATGGTCTGTGAGCTAAGATTTTAGTTTTTACTTTTTTTTTTTTTTTTGAGACAGAGCCTCAAGCTGTTGCCCTGGGTAGAGTGTCATGGCATCACAGCTCACAGCAACCTCCAACTTGTGGGCTCAAGCGATTCTCCTGCCTCCATCTCCCAAGTAGCTGGGACTATAGGCACCCGCCACAATGCCTGGCTATTTTTTGGTTACAGCCATCATTGTTGTTTGGCAGGCCTGCCAGCTCAGGTGTACGTGAAGAGCACCTTAGCCACTTGAGCCACAGGCGCCGAGCCAAGTAAATTGTGAGGATTCTGTTTTTGTTTTTTTTTTTCTTTTTGGCTGGGGCTGGGTTTGAACCCGCCACCTCCAGTATATGGGGCCAGTGCCCTACTCCAATGAGCCACAGGCACTGCCCTTTTTTTTTTTTTTTTTTTTGAGACAGTCTCACTTTGTTGTCCTTGGTAGAGTGCTGTAGCGTCATAGCTCAGAGCAACGTTAAACTCTTGGGCTCAGGTGATCCTCTTGCCTCAGCCTCCCAAGTAGCTGGGAATATAGGCGCCCGCCACAATGCCTGGCTATTTTTAGAGACAGGGTCTTACTCTGGCTCAGGCTGGTCTCCAACTTGTGAGCTCAGGCACTCCACCTTTCTCAGCCTTCCAGAGTGTTAGGATTACAGGTGCAAGCCACTGCACCTGGTCTGTTTTTTACATTTTTAAATGGTTGAAAAAAATCAAAAGTAGAATCTTTTATGGCACATGAAGATTATAAAAATTCTAATTTCAGCATCCATAAATAAAGTTTTATCGGGATACAGTTGCTCATATATTGTCTATGCCTTCATTCTAAAGCAGGAGGGTTAAGTAATTGCTACAGGGACTGGCCTGCAAAATCTAAAGTATTTACTATCTGGCCTTTTATAGAAAAGTTTGCTGACTCGAAGTCTAGAATAAGCGATGAGGTAGCTTGGAAGGACCCAGATTTGAGATGTATTTTGGGAGCTTGGCCTGAAGGTTTGGATGAAGAGAGGGAGGAATACATTGACATGGATGACGTCTTCCAGGTTTAGGGTATGAGTGTTATCTGCTGAGGTGGGAAAGACTGTAGGAAGAACAATCCAGCGCCAATCCTAGCTCTTCTCACTATTTCTATCAGCAAGTTTTTGCTGTGTAACAAAAGACTCCAAAAATTAGTGGTTTAAAACTTACTTCTCATGATTCTGAGGTCATGCAGGGCACTTAAGGGCTGGGCTAGCTTACCTAGGGTGGGGGGCCATGGAGATACCTGGACCCCGTGACTCTCATCTTCTAGAAATAACCTGGGCCATTCATGCAGCAGTGGCAGAAGGGTTTTCAGCAGCAGCCAGAGAATGAGCCCCCCCTCCACCTCCCCCACACACCATACACAACACTTTACATGCCTCAGCTCAGGCCATGTTTACTCATGTCCCATTCGCCAAGGCAGGTCACATGGCCAAGGCAAGGTTAGAGGGGTGGAGACATAAATTCCACCTCTTGCTGAAAAGGGTAGAAAAGTCACATCACAGGTGCGGCACCCATAGCACAGTGGTTATGGCGTCAGCCACATACACCGAGGCTGGCAGGTTCAAACCTGGCCCAGGCCCACAAAACAACAATGACAACTGCAGCAAAAAATAGCCGTGTGTTGTGGCAGGCGCCTGTAGTCCCAGCTACTTGGGAGGCTGAAGCAAGAGAATCACTTGAGCCCAAGAGTTTGAGGTTGCTGTGAGCTGTCATGCCACAGCACTCTACCCAGAGCAACAGCTTGAGACTCTGTCTCAAAAAAAAAAAAAAAAAGTCACATTGCAAATGCATGTGGATTCAAGGGAGGGAAAAATGGGGCCGTTTTTATAACCTACCATGCTAACAGCATGACCCAGGCAAACGACCTAAAGCTTTTGAGACTCAGCTTCTTCATCTGTAAGTAGGCAAAAATAATAGCTATGTTATAGGATTTTTTAAAGGGTAAAAATAAAGTCCCTGGCATATATGAAATACTCAATAGTAGCTGTTTTATTATTATCATAATGAAAAACTTCAATCCCTATTGGGTAAGTGTGCCGCAGAAAATCTTTTTGCCATATTTGAAGAGCACTTAGATTCTTTTTTCTGAGACAAAGTCTCTATGAACTAGGCTAGGTTACATTTGCATTATCTTAGCTTTCTGCAACTGCAGATTCCTGAGCTCAAGTGATTCTTCCACCTCAACCTCCCACGCAGCTGGGACTACATGAGCAAACCACCACACCCAGCTAATTTTTCTATTTTGTGTACAGACCGGGGTCTCGCTCTTGTTCAGGCTGGTCTCAAGTGATCTTCCTGTCTCAGCCTGTCAGACTCCTGAGATGACAGACATGAGCCACCACACCTGGCCTAGATAGTTATTTATACGGTATTTTCATTAAACAAGACAGTTTTTTATTAAGAGACATTGATTTCAAAAGTAAACGTATCTCCTCACTACAATGGGAAATAGCTATCACTTGCCATAAATAGAAGGTAATCATAAAATAAATACAATAAAAACAGGGTATTTGAGTAGAAGACAGGTGACAAAAGTTAAATCTATAGAGGTTTCCTTCTCAGTATAACCAGAATGATAGAAAAAGATGGACTTTTTCACTATGCTCGCCGGTGTTATTTAGAGCAGCACAGCGCAGTACATAAAATTATCCAAGTTGTTTAGGAAATGCTGAAACTGGACCAGAAACAAGAAGGAGAAAATCGCCTGTGTAACAACTTTCCACCCTCATGAAGAGCAGGACGCAGGGCAACAGGGACTGTGCCTCGGGACCTGTCATGTCCTAGCTGTGTAGTTGTGGACCCAACTGAAAAATGTAATTACTGACACCTTACTTGCCTCACAGAGTCCCTGTAGGCAACCAAGTGTCACAATGCTTTGCAAACTGTGACATATTGACTAAGCAGGCAGACTGTGAGGGCATCTCCAAGGCTAGGCATGAAGGGTGGGCATGAACAGGTGAACTGCAGAGGAAGGGAGACCTGCTCCTTATCCACTGGAACCAATCACGATGTAATGGCACTGACATCAAGGAGCCAGCCAGCAGTAGAACCCTAGTGAGGAGAAGGCTGGTGGCCTTTCCAGCCACCTTCCAGTCCAGGACTTCTGGTTTGTCCCCAGGGCCATCAGCCAACCCTTATTCCCAGCAGGACCACTGAGGCGTCTCCACCCTCTTCTGGTGTAGCTCTTTGCTGAATGCCCAGGGAACAGCTCCCTAGGTAGGAATTCCAAGAACCCCCTCCCTGACAAGGAGCCCCAGCTGTCCCACATCATAGGTGGGAGGCAGCCACCATATGTGTGGAGAGGCTCTGTGACTATTAACTACACATACATAACCCTGAACTTGAGTCTGGCTTCCCAGGAACCCTCAGCAGTCGCTCTACCTCCTGAAGTGTGGCAGATGCACAGGCTGGTGTTGCAAATGACAGGCATTCCCTTAGCAGTCACTGTGCCAAATAATGGCTTTTTCCTAAGAACCCGAGAATTTCTGTCTTTTGTTGTTGTTTGTTTGTTTGTTTGTTTGAGACGAGTCTCACAATGTTGCCCTTGGTAGAGTGCTGTGACATCACAGCTCACAACAACCTTAAGCAATTCTCTTGCCTCAGCCTCCCAAGTAGCTGGGACTACAGGCGCCTGCCAAAATACCCAGCTATTTTTTTGTTGTTGTTGCAGTTGTCATTGTTGTTTAGCAGGCCTGGGCGGGGTTTGAACCCACCAGCCCCGGTGCGTGTGGCCGGTGCCCTAACCGCTGAGCTATGGGTACCAAGCCAAACCTGAGAATTTCTTCTGGCTGAAGGTTTTGTCTGGGTGCAGGTCAGGCCAAAATCCCACAGAGTTAATACTCTGGGCAACCCTTAACCAATGGAAATTGAGAGTTAGCAGGTGACTAGCCCAGCATGTTCTGCCCCATCGTCCAGAGGGGCCCTCAGCAGCGACCCGCTCACCACTCCCCTGATTCCGACTGGCTGCGTGGATGAGTGTGACTAGTCACAAAGGGATGAGTGGAAGTCCACGCTGGCCGACAGGGCCAGCACCTGCTGCCGCCTCCATGGCGTGTCTAGACGACTTCAGAGCACGTGCACAGATAACCATTCCACACAGGAAGCAGCACTTCTCAGCCGTCCCCGCCATCCTGCTATTTGTCATTCCATCCATCTGCTGTCCCCACAAAACACTCACCCACGTCAGCTAAAATGGTACACTTGGAATTGGCTGAGGAAATGTCAGGCCGACAGAACAGAGGAGAGGCCCCAAATAGCAGCCGTGTGGAAGCAGTGGCCACGGACCGTTCTTCTGCATAGAAGGCAGGACTTTGCAGCCCAGGCAGCCCCGCATAGGAGAACTGGCTTGAGCAGGAACAGGGGTGGGCCCTGGGGATCCCAGGCCAGGGGCCCCCATCACCTCCTACTCAGTTCTGGAGTGTTCTGCGTCCCTTTCTCCAGCTGACCTTACACTGGCTGCTGCTACTTGTCCCTCTGCAAGAACAGAGGGGACACTCCGAACATAGAACTGAGTTTGTCTAAAGGTGCGGTTTATTTATTTACTTATAGGGAAGCACTTTTGGTGCCTTTTTTTGTTTTTTTGTTTTTTTTTGAGACAGAGTCTGAAGCTGTTGCCCTGGGTAGAGTGTTGTGGCATCACAGCTCACAGCAACCTCCAATCCTTGGGCTCAAATGATTCTCTTGCCTCAGCCTCCCAAGTAGCTGGGACTACAGGCACCTGCCACAACACCCAGCTATTTTTTTGTTGTTGTTGCCATTGTCATTGTTGTTTTTGCTGGCCTGGACTGGATTCGAACTCGCCAGACTCGGTAATGTGGCCGGAGCCCTGCCACTGAGCTACCGGCACCACCCTACAGTTTATTTTGAAATGTTCATCAGTCAGTTTTACAATCAGTCTTTCATATGGTAGTTCAACAAAAATGTGTGGGTTTTCATGGCAAAGGGTGTGCACCTCACCCAGTAGTGAGTGCCCCCTTTCTTACCAGCTGGGGATTGGATGTTTTTTCCTTCAGAGGAAAAGTCATTCTAAAAGCAAGCCTGTTTTTTGTTTGTTTGTTTTTGGCTGGGGCTGGATTTGAACCTGCCACCTCTGGCATATGAGGCCGATGCCTTACTCCTTTGAGCCACAGGCGCCACCCAAGCAAGGCTATTTTGATCTGAGATGGTCAGGTGCTCATACATGCATTTACACATATTTATTGGGTTCCTACTGTGAACGAGGCACTGTTCTGAGCTCCAGGAATGAAGCAGTAAACAAAACAAAATTCCCCACCTCATGGAAATTATAGACCAGTGGGGAAGACGGACAATAAACAAACATGCAGATGAATGTCGGAAAATTTTAAGTGCTCCGAAGAAAAGCAAAGGGAAGGAAAATGGGGAGAGAGCGAGGCTGCAATCTGAGCCAGGATGGTCAGGACAGGTGTTGTGGTTATTTCCTGCTCCATCACAAACCACCTCAAAATTACATGACTTAGCCAGGCAAGGCGGCTTACACCTGCAATCCCAGCTACTCAAGAGGCTGAGTTGGAGGATGGCTTCAGCCTAGGAGTTTGAGACTGCAGTGAGCAATGATCATGCCACTTCACTCCAGTTTGGGTGACAGAGTGAGATTTCATCTCAAATAAAAATAAAATAATTTTATTATCTCTCAAGATTCTGTGGACTGACTGGGGTTCAGCTAGGTGGTTCTCTTGTTCTACATCGATTTTCCCTGGGGCTCAGTCACCTGGACCTTGACAAAGCCGGAACACACAGGGTGGCGCATTCACATGTCTGGTGTCCTGGCAGTGATGGTTGGAAGGCTGGGCCTGTGCTGGGCGTTGGGGCAATGGGTCCCTGCCCCCAACTAGTTGCAGTGCCTTTCCTTCTCCATGAGAGGCCTGTCCACATGGCCTCTCACGTGGCCTTTCTAGCAGAGTAGAGACACTTCCCTTATACAGCAGCTCAGGGCTCTCAACGTTCAAAAGTGGAGGCTTCCAGGCTGGTTTAAGGCTGAGGCCTGGAACTGGCACAGCAGCACTTTGGCCACATTCTGGTAGTTGAACAAGTCACGGGGCCAGCTCAGGTTCCCTGGGGGCAGAGGACTATCCAAGGGGAAACCTGGTTTGAGGGTAGCCAGACCTCCAGAAGGCCTTGCTAACTGGGTGACAGTTGAACAGAAACCAGAAAAAAGGAAGGGGTGAGCCAGGCAGCATGAGGGGCGTGCAAAGGCCCTACGCTGGGGATGGCCTGAGGGCAGCAGGTGGGGAGAAGCCACTGTGGCAGCAGAGTTAGCAACCAGGTCAGGGGGCAGCCAGGGGCCAGGCTGCCTTGACCTGCAGCCATGGAGAGGGAAGTGAGCATTACTTGTGGTGTGGCAGGAAGCCACACTGGACCTGCCCTGACCCACAACTGTCCCCCCACACACACCTATTGCAGCTAGACCCTAAGCCTGGGAGTTTTCCCCTCTCAGCTTCCCAGTAAGGACTCCCATGATCGCCCTGTTTCCACTGCGGCCTCCTCTCCTGGCACCTCTGGTGGCTCCTCTGCCAGAGGATCTCTCTGTGGTACGTGGCACCACCTGCAAATGTGCTGTTCTGATGTCTTCTGTGCAGTCTGCCTTCTCTCTTTAGAATGTAAACTGGAAACAGGCCCACAGTTAGTGTTTGCTGTGCGCATGAACAGACCATTTGGTCCTTCCCAGCTCGTGCTGACACAATGTTTTGGCACGTGAGGGTCCCTAGCAAAAAGTGAATGACTGAATTAACTCCATGACAAAATAATGTTTATAGTTCCACTCAGCTTATCCAAAAGTAAGCAATTATCCAGAGAAAATGCAAAAGAAAAAAAAACCTTCAAAGCAACCCAACAAGTGACTAATGGTCACAGGACAGCCCTTCATTCACCTCTGATTCTGGTGCACTTGATAAGATGGTTATCAAGCAATTGTAGTCTAGAAAGACCTGGATTAAAGGAAGAGGGGCTCAGGACAAGAAAGAAAAATACCAGCTGTCAGCAAAGGGAAGGCAGAAGATTCAAAATACAGACATGGGGGCTAGAGGATGTGCCAGAGCAAAGCCATCTAGGCCCATGCAGCAGGGACTAACAGGTTCTCCGAGCCAGGCCTACGAACCATCTCACAACCATCTCCAAGCCAGGCCTACGAACCATCTCACGAACCATCTCGGTGATATCTGTAATGACAATTACAACACTTTTATTTTTTTTTCCTTTTTTTTTTTTTTTTTTTTTGTTTTAGTGGTAGGGTCTTACTATATTGCTCAGGCTGGTATTGAACTCCTGGCTCCAATCAATCCTTCCATCTTGGCCTCCTGTGTAGCTGGAACTGCAGCCTCCCACCACCATGTCTGGCTTTACAATACTTTTAAAAGATCAAATCATGGGCCAGACACAGTGGCTCATGCCTATAATCCTAGTACTCTTGGAGGCTGAGGTGGATGGATTGCCTGAGCTCATAGGTTCAGGACCAGCCTGAGTCAGAGTGAGAGTGGGACCTCGTCTCTTAAAAAAAAATAGCCGAGCCTTGTGGTGGCGGGGACCTGTAGTCCCAGCTACTTGTGGGACTGAGGCAAGAGAATCACTTGAGCCCAAGAGCCTGAAGTTGCTATGAGCTATGACATCAAAGCACTCTCTACCAAGATCAAAGTGAGACTCTGACTCAAAAAAGAAAGAAAGAAAAGAGAAAAGAAAAACTAGTCAGGCATTGTGGTGGGCACCATTAGTCTCAGCTACTCGGGAGGCTGAGGCAAGAGGATCACCTGAGCCCAAGAGTTTGAGGGTGCTGTGAGCTGTGACACAGCACTCTCCAGGATTACAGGGTGAGACTTCGTCTCAAAAAAAGAAAAAAAAGGTCATATTATGTTCATTGTCCTCCATTCAAAAGATTCAAAATACAGACATGGGAGCTAGAGGATGTGCCAGATGTGCGTTCAAGGAAAGGAAGCGCACATATTTAAGAACATTTTCACTCAAAGCAGAGAGACAATAGCACCGTGAGAACAGATGGCCTACCTTGCTCCAGAAAACACACCTGGAAAGGAGATGATCCCACCAAGTCCCACCTCTTCTCCTCCTTGCCTAGGGCAGCTCCTTCTTACTGCCCCTCTTAGATTCCGCACTCCTTAATTTCTATGCTGACTTGCCCACAGCTCTTGTCCTCGGGAAGCACAGTGGCATCCAGCCTCCGGGCTTCTTGCTTCTACATCCAGCAACGCTCAGGTTCCCGGCTCCTGGGAATGTCTTGTAAGCAACTTCAACAGTTCCACCTCCCCCAGCTGAGCTCCCCTCTGGTCATTCTATTTCAGTTCATGATGCCTCAAATCTTTTCATTGCTCAGGGAACAACCTTTGGAGTCATCCTTGACTCCTCTTTTTCTCAATACCTGGATGACTGTATAATTCAGAACTGCCCCACACAAATAAGGATGTACCGTCTGTCCGTTACCCCACATCCAATCCACCAGGAAACCCAATTAACTCTATTTTAAAAGACATACCCAGCATCCGTCCACTTCTCACCACCTCTTCACTGCATCCTGGTCCCAGTGTTCGTTGTGTCCTGGCTTTATTTTTGCCATAGCCTAATTGGTCTCCCACTTACAGCCTTGCCTCTCACTCACCCCCAAATCTGTTTTCAGAGCAGCCAGAGTAAGCCCATTAAAATGTACGTGAGACAGCGTTACTCCTCTGCTTAGAACCCTCCAAGGTTCTGCAGTTCCTTCAGAAGAAAAGCCGAAGTCTGCAACAGCCCACAGCAGTGATCTGCTCCCACCACCTCTCTGGCCTCATCCGCACGCTCCCCACCTCTTCTCACTGCACATAAGCTAGTCCTCATGCTCTTCAAATCCACCACGCGCACTCCTTCCATCTGGCCTTGGCCTTTGCTGTTCCCTCTGCCCAGAACACTTCCCCAGGTAATCACTGGCTTCCTCTCTCACTCTTGCCTGGTCACACATTCCTTGTACAAGACGACAGGCACCAATCTCCACCAACATCACCTCCATCTCCACCCAGCCCAAGATGCATTTTCTAAAAATAGCCATAGAGATACATATGGTCCCATCGGCTCTTCGGCAACCACCCATCAAGAGAGTCTTATTTCCCCACCTCTTGAATATGGACCAGCCTTAGCAACTTGTTTCTGATAGGTAAACAGGCAGAAGTGACCCTGTATGACTCCCAAGACTAGCTCTTTTTATTTACTTTTGAGACAGAGTCTCACTCTGTTCCCCAAGCAAAAATGCTACGGTGTCATCGCTCACAGCAATCTCAAACTTTTGGGTATAAATGATCATAGTGCCCCAGCCTCCTGGCCTGCCACAACATCTGCTAGCTTTTCTATTTTTTTTTTAGCAGAGATGGGGTCTCACTCTTGCTCGGGCTGATCTCAAACTCCTGAACTCAAGCAATCCTCCTGCCTCAGACTCCCAGAGTGCTGAGAGTACCTCAACTGGCTCCCCAAGACTAGCTCTCAATCTGTGATAACACAGCCTCCACTGACTCTCCCACTTAAGACATTCTTCCTCGTAGCCCACCATGTCATTAGAGAACAAACTAGCTTACACCAGGAGGTATTGAGGGGAGGTCCAGGTGACAGGCAGCACTAACCACCAGGCGTGAACCAGCCTTCTGACGAATCTTGGGGCCCTGCCTTCAAGTCCTTTAGCTGAGGCCCCAGACATGTCGGGCAAAGACAAGCTGTCCCCTATACCCTTCGCTAGGCCATGCCCAAATCCCTGACTCACAGAATAAATTTTGGCCCAATTAATTGCACAGCCATAGTAAGTAGGACACTTAATTCAATTTTTCTCTATCCTATCTAACATAGTATGTATTTACTTATTTATTTTATGTCTTCCAACCCTAAGAGAATTTGAATCCCTGGAGGGCAGAAACTTTGATCTTTTATTTTTTCTAGCCTCAGTATCTAGAAAAGTACCCAGCACACAGTAGGCATTTGAGAAATACTGTTGAAGAAATGAATTAAAGAAAACTGCTAATTAAAGCAATCTGCTCCTTACTATAATTTGCAACACCTTCTGCTGAGGCATGTGACCTTTTCCTGAAGAAAGCGTTCGCTGGTGTGTTTTGGACCAGCTCCCCGTTTAAAAAAAAAAAAAACTCCTGTCAGCCATCTGGAAAATGATAAAGTTGGAGCCATACCTCCCACTATACACCAGGAAATAGTCCAAACGGATCAAAGATTTTTATATGATAAAATGAAGCCACTCAAGTCCCAGAGAAAAGCCTGGCTGAATTCTGATGCAACCGTGGAGTAGGAAGCCTTTCTAACTACGACTCAATCTCTACAGCCATCAAAGAAAGAGAAGGATCAATTCAAACCACATACAAATCAAAAACTTCTGCTTGGCCAAAACAAAAAATTTAAACAGACACACACAATCCTGCATGAGCAAAATCAAAAAATAAATAAGAATATGGGAGGGAAACCAGCAACTTAAATCACAAAGGGTTAAACTTCCTGATAAAACTAAAATAACCAAAGAAACAAACAAAGAATTCCTAAAAGTTGGGCAGAAAAAAAGACCAAGAAGTTAGGCAGAAATCCAGTGGGAAAGTGGACAAGGCAGTTCACAGGAAAAGGAACTACAGCAGGCCCTGCACAGATCGTAAATATTTAGAAGAAAAACTAAAAATATTTGAAAAAAAAAATACAAATGAAAAAATACAGTATAACTACCATATACATGGCATTTATGTTGTATTAGGTATTATAAGCACAAGGGTGGATGTGATTCAGTTATATGCAAACACTGGGTGAGATATCAGAGATGTTAGCATCTGTTGATTTTGGTACCTGAGGGAGGTCCTGGAACCAATCTCCCCCAGATACTGAAGGACGCTGTACAGATAGATGGCCCTTCATCATATATAGGGCATCCATAAGGTTCATGTGCAATTTAAAATAGGTAAAAAGGCATTTACTCTCTCTCACATATAATAAATATAAAATTAAACTATACTGGAAAAGTATTTTTCCCCATTAGATTGGCAAAAATCCCAAACCACAGCAAGAGAATGCTGGTGGTGGCGCAGACATAGGCACTTTTAGACATTGCAAATTGCTACAACCTCTGTGCAGGGTAATTGGGGGCCATATCTATCAACATTATGATAACCAGAAACTTACATCATAACGGGTTACACTTCCTGATATATTAAGAAAAAAAACCCAAAACAACAACAACTCCTAGAAGGTAGGCAGAAAAAAAGACCAACACTCCAGTGAAAAAAAAGTGCATCCAGGCAATTCACATAGCGAGGAACTACTAATGTCCCTTAATCATATGAAATTGTTAGTTATAACAATTGCACTTCTGGGAATTTATCCCACAGATATGTTTGCACATATGTGAAATGACATATGCATAAAGTTGCTTATTATAGCATTCTCCATAGTAGCAAAACATTGGAAACGACATAACTGCCCATCAGTAGAAGACTGGTATTCTAAATTACAGGACTTCCATACAACACCATACTAGATAACTGTAAAGAAGAATGAGAATGCTTTTTGTACTGTTCTGGAAGGAATTACTATATGTATTATTAAAAGAAAAAAATGCAAGGTGCAAAATAGTATGTATAGTGTGCTATCATCTAATTAAAATATTTTTAAAAAGAAATAGTGGAGAGCAAAAATACACATATTCATATTTGCTTATATATGGCCATGAACTCAGGAGAAGTTATACAAAAAGCTAATACCAGTGCTTAACTACAATGGTAGAGGGAGAGGCTTGGCAGATGAGGGACCAGTTTGGAGAGATGAGTTTTTTTTGCATATATTTTTACATATTTTTTATTTCTTCTGAAAACACCACATAATTTGTAATAAGTGATTCGCTCCTTTAGTTCCAAAAGCAAGTCTTTTATCAAAAACAAGAGCCTGTGGACCTTGATCTTTTTCACTCCTAAGAATCTATCCCTGTGACTTCTCTCTCTTCTGCCTTGGAGAGCAGCTATTACACAGCTCGCAGCTGCTGCTGCTGCTGAGAATGCTGGTGGTTATGCCCTTTCCCACCAGGGCCAACCCACAGCTGAGGACTGGCTTCCTTGCCTCCAGGTGGGGACAACTGCTATAGTGCCACCGATGCTCCGGAGCTCCCCTGGGATCAGGTGGAGCTAGACTTCAGCAGACCCCACACACCTGTCTAGTTCCTTCTCCTATTGTACCTTGCTCCCCTCACCTCCTTGTTGGCTTCTCCCGAGAGCCCCCCTCAAAATATCACTTACCTCAGAGTCCCTGTCTCAGGCTCTGCTTCTAGGGCACAACCTAAGACATTGTAGGGCCAAAGTTGTTTGGGCTTCTCACCCGTGGCCTTCATCACCGTGTGGGATGAGATAAAGCTGTCCGGGCCTTCTCACCGTGGCCTGTCGGAAGGTGTCGTGTGTTCCCAGCAGCTGTAACTGTGTACAGTGAAACCATGCGCAAGGCGCTGCAGCTGGGCACCTCGCCTCTATTGTTCCCCTGTACAAAGGTGTACAGAGCCTTCTGTTTGTACTGACTGTGGACTGCAGATTGGAGATCTCCCATGTTAACCAGGCCACTAGGACCTGGTTAACGCTGGACCTCCCCTGTATCTTGCTGACTGCCCACTCCAAGCTGAATAAAGCACCTTGCACCTGCCCTTCACTGCCTGAGTTACTCTCTAGTCTGTCCAGATCAGAACTCTTGCATTATAGGCATCAACAATATGAACCACATGGATAGATAACAGAGTTCTCGCACTGCTGACCAGCATGAGCATCAGTTTCCACACTGATCAGTTAGTTACTGACTTGAACCAGTCCACAGCAGGTACTGCTGGGCAGACTCAGTACAGGTCGGCAGCTCATGGATTGCCATCCCCGCCCCCACAGTCCCCAGGGTCCAGGATGCTGGGCTGAGCAGCAGTGCCCCAAGCTGTGGTCCTGGGCATGGCAGCTGCACTTCTGGCAACTGGCTCAAAGCAGGACAGGCCAACAGAGCTGGGAAGAGGAGGGGTCAAGAAGGCTAGAGTCTGTCGGTTTTGCCCGCCATGGTAGACTTGGAGTCATCCACCATAATCTTTTCCCCCATTCTGCAGCACGAAGGCAACGGTGGCTGGCACGCCTGCTTTTCTGTACTCACCAAGTGAATGTAGATAACCCCTCCCCATGGAGTGTGAATAGGGTGGATACGTGTGGCGCCAGCTGCTTCAGGTACTGGGTGTGACCCCGCCACATCTATGCCAGACAGTCATCACCTGCCTGGCTAACCTTTGTACCTCTGTCTGGAGGACCTTCCTGGCCCTGGAGGCAGGCTGAGTCAGTCCTCAGGGCATGTGGAAGGGCCCTGCATCAGCAGCCCTCAACCTCAGTGGGCAGTTCCCTACGCCCCTCCCGTGGGGTTGCTGAGGCGCACGTTGCACAGACTGCCTCCCAGTACCTTCCTGGCACTGCTCCAGAGCCCTGGCAGCTTCAGGAGTGGCTGGATTTAGTATTCAGGCAATGTCCTTGTCTGTAATCATTCTTTCCATCTTTTACTTCTTTCTCAGACAGGCTCAGATGGAGCCCAATGACTCTGGACTTCTGTCCCACAGTGCAGTAGCACAGCAGGAGGGTGTCCCTTTCAGCCAGAGATCTGGGCTGACTCTGGATCCCACCCTCATTCAATCACCGTGTCCTGGGGGATGAGGTGCCCTCTCACCCCAGGCCTGAGGTGTCTCCTTCCTGCCATACTTCCGCTCTCCCCTGCAGATGCTTCCTGCAATCACCTCCAAAGCACTCTATGTGAACTTGAACCCTTATGTCAGAGCCGGCTTCTGAGGGAAACAAACAAAGACAACTCTCCTATCAGCTGAAACCCATAGAAACCCAGCCATGACATGCTGATAATGGCAGGGCAGGGCAGGGCAGGGCAGCACAAGGAGAGAAATCTGGGCCTCCAAGTAACAAAATGGAGAGACCCACCCACCCAGAGCTGCTGTGTGAGAGGAAACACTCCTCTCTCCTCTTCAGGCCACAGTTTGCCAGGAATCTTCGGTGCAGTAGCTGTGCCTTATCTTAGCTAGCATACCTTGATTTCCTGCTGGGGGACCAAACTCCCAGCCTTCCCAGGCCGCGTGGGGTACTGCCCTGCTCTCTCCACTCAAGTCAGAGACAGGAGCAGAGGACTCAGGCCTGGGGTGAGAGGGCACTGCATACCCCAGGACACAGTGATTGGTTGAGGGTGGGACCCAGAGTCAGCCCAGATCTCTGGTTGAAAGGGAGACCTTCCTGCTGTGCTACTGCACTGTGAGACAGAAGTCCAGAGTCATCCAGGCTCCATCTGAGCCTGTCTGAGAAAGAAGTAAAAGATGGAAAGAATGATTACAGACAAGGACATTGCCTGAACACTAAATCCAGCCACTCCTGAAGCTGCCATGGCTCTGGACTTTCCAAGCAATATGTTCCCTTTTCTGCTAACATCACTGTAAACCATCTCTGTCACCTGCATCCAAAAGAGCTTTGTTTAATAAAATTTTGACCCAAAAGAAAATGTTACCTGGTTCACAACACTGTGCAAACCAGGTGACAGGCCAATGGCTGCAATCAGATGCTTGGATATTCCTTGTCTACACAACCCAGACAAAGGAAGAGAAAGCATGCCAACCGCCTCCTGCTTCTCTCTCTCACACTGCAGGCCCTGGTGTCAGGGTCGAGCCCTCCATGCTGGCACCCCTGGGAGGCTGCGCCCTGGGCCACTTGGAGACCCACGTTCAAGTCTTGCCACTGCTGATGGCCGAACATGGCCATTCACATCACGAGGTCTGAACGAGAGGGAGGAAAATAGAGGGGGTTTGACTGGACTTGGGGTTCTGGCCCTCTGCAGTGCACTGTTCTAGAAAACATCTGCACACTGAGGGTACCCAGCTCAGAGCCTGGCACGCTGCCAGTGTGCAAAAGGGTTTGTTTCCTTCCTTCTGAAAGAAAAGTGTCAATTTGGAAGAGAAATGTTAACTCAGGCTATAGGATATGCCACATAAAATGTCCAGACCTTAGCATAATGCCTGGCTCACAGCATGGGAGAGAAGGGGAGAAGATGCAAGGGAAGGAGGCCAGGAAAGAAAGAGGGTAGGAAGGGGGGAGGGAGGAAATAAGAACACGGCCTCATCATCCACGTTTCCCTAGGCCAGAGAGTAGCCAGGTGGTGCCCCGGGAACAGGGAGCAGGCAACTCAAGGACGACAGGGTGGAGCTGATCCACAAGAGGGTCCTGGGCCCTTGCTGCTGCCCTAGTGAGGGAAGGACCGTGAACTCCCCCCCAATCCCATCCCCAGGGCCTTATGTGGGTTTCCAGAAGTTTACTGCTCACCCCTCCAGCCTCCGAGACAGGCCTCCGTGGTGAGGAGATGGAGGGAGCTAAAGGTCACTGCACTCGGCAGTCACGCACCGTGTGGGGCACACCTAAAACTGCTGTCCCTCCTGCTAGTGATGCAGAATCATGGGGTAAGAAGAGCCTTCAGCTGGTACATTCTAGCCTCAGAGAGCCAAGACCTCTGCAGAAGCCCTAGGACCACAAACAGAGAACAAAGAGCCTGCGAGTTCCCTGCCACACCACACCAGATATCTCTGCGCCCACCAACCTGCAGGACCCAGCTCCTCAATGGGGGTTTTTCTCCCTCCCAATCAGCTGGTTATTCATCAAGCCCTCCCCACCCCAATAATCTGAAATCCAATGTCACACAATAAGCCCTAAACAAGCAGCTTTAGCTTAATGCTCTGATTTGCTTCTTTTTTTTTTTTTTTTTTGAGACAGAGCCTCAAGCTGTTGCCCTGGGTAGAATGGCATGGCATCACAGCAACCTCTAACTCCTGGGCTTAAGCGATTCTCCCGCCTCCGCCTCCCAATTAGCTGGGACTACAGGTGCCCGGCACAACACCAGGCTATTTTTTGGTTGCAGCCGTCATTGTTGTTTGGCGGCCTGGGCTGGATTCAAACCTGCCAGCTCAGGTGTATGTGGCTGGTGCCTTAGCCGCTTGAGACACAGGTGCCAAGCCTTTTCTTTTTTTTTTTTTTGAGACAGTCTCACTATGTCACCTTCGGTAGAGTGATGTGATGTCACAGCTCACAGCAACCTCTTGGGTTAGGCAATTCTCTTGCCTCAGCCTCCGAGTAGCTGGGACTACAGGCACCTGCCACAAAGCCTGGCTATTTTTTTGTTGCGCTCGTCATTGTTGTTTAGCAGGCACAGCTGGGTTTGAACACGCCAGCCTCAGTGCATGTGGCTGGTGCTGTAACCACTGTGTTACAGGCGCTGAGCCTTTGATTTGCTTTTTACTTCTATTTATTTTTTTTGAGACAAGGTCTCATTCTGTCACCCACGTTAGAGTGCCGTGGTGTCAGCCTAGGTCACAGCAACCTTAAGGTCCTGGGCTCAAGCAATCCTCCTGCCTCAGCCTCCCAAGTAGCTGGGATTATAGGTGCCTGCCATGACACTCAGCTAATTTTTATATTTTTAGTAGAGATGAGGGCTTACTCTTGCTCAGGCAGGTCTCAAACTCCTGAGCTCAAGGGATCCTCCTGCCTGTGCCTCCCAGAGTGCTAGGATTACAGGCATGAGCTGCTGCACCCAGTTTGTGTATTTTTTGAGACAGGGTGCTGCTCTGTCACTCATGCTAGTACAGTGGCATCATCACATCTCATCACAATCTCAAACTCCCAGGTTCACGTGATCCTCTTGCCTTCTCAAGTTTCTGGTACTACAGGTGCTCGCCAGCACATCTGGCTACTTTTTCCTATTTTTTTGAGAAATGGGGGTCTCATTATGTTGCCCAGCTGGTCTTGAACTTTGGTCCTCAAATGATCCCTCTGCCTTCACCTCCCAAAGTGCTGGGACTATTAGCATGAGGCACTGCACTTGGCCTGTTTTGCTTTTTAAAGAAAAGTTTCACAAGAATGTTTCATTTATTAAAATAATTTCTGTAATGTCTTTTAGAATAATAACATTCATTTTCCTTGCTTAAGTAGCATTTCAAGTGGAAGTACTTTTATTTCAAGGCACCGTAATGATCTAATAAATACCTCTCCCTCCAAGTGTGAAAATCCTTAAAAAAAAAAAACAAAAAAAAACAGAAAAGAAAAAAAATTATATTCCTGTAGGGTGATCTTGGCCATCTGGAGTGTGGAAAACAAACTTTGGTGATATGCATGTGACTGTGTGTGATGGCACACGTGTTACAGGACCTGACATCACTACCGTAATGGACAACCTCAGAACAGACCCTACTGTGCCTATGGCCCTAAAGGACAGAGAGATTGAACTGAACACTTGGCATTAAGAAGAGCCAGTGGGGCAGGGGACCCTCAAAACCAAAACTCCGCGTACACTGTGCAGTGTTGGCGTCTCCCTCCCCCCCCTCCTCACTTCTCCTTCTCCTCCTCCTCCTCCTCCTCCTCACTCAGGTTGGTACTCTCCTGGTGTGTGGACATCAGCTTGCTCTGCAAAAGGGCCGCCAGTTTTTTGGATGTCTTTTTGAGAAACGTGCTGCCCGGATGGGCGCTGTTCACGTGCAGGTACAGGTCCTCCTGGGTGGGGCCTGTGTAGCCGCAGTCCTCGCAGACATAGAGCTTGTCCCTGCGTTGCTTGTAGGCATACTGCTGCTGCACCCCGTGAATTTTCTTCAGGTGGGACTCCAAGGAGCAGCGCTGGGTGAAGGCTTTGTTGCAGACATCACATTTGTAGGGACGAATGCCTGCAAGGTTGAGGGCAGACACATTATTGGTCGGTCACAGCCAAGCCGGAGCCTCCCAACTATGAAACCATTAAAAATCATCATGAGCAAGGATTCACGGCAACATGAGGAAATGATTAGAGCAGGAGACCAAATGTGTAGGAGCAACCTTAACATGAATGGATGCCAACACAGCCAGAAAACACCACCTGCCTGAAGGAGGAAGATCCTTATTCTTCCAACTTGTATGGCTTAATGTTTTTATTATATAGTGGGCAAAGTACACCTTGTTTTTATTTTATTTGGTATGGGTTTCACCAGAAAGAGATCCTGAGACAAAGATTCCAATACAAGTGGTTTATCTGAGAGCCAATCCCAGGACGCACCCTGTGGGGAATGAAGAAGTGAGGCAGGGAGGGAAAGGAGCTAGTTACTGTACAGGCAACCAGGGCCCGACCCTGCCAGGCAGCGGGGGAAAGTGAGGCAGGGTGGGAAAGGAGCCAGTTACTGTGCAGGTGACCAGGGCCCGACCCTGCCAGGCAGCCTGGGAAAGTGAGGCAGGGTGGGAAAGGAGCCAGTTACTGCGGCAGGCGACCAGGGCCCATCCCTGCCAGGCAGCGGGGGAAAGTGAGGCAGCGAGGGAAAGGAGCCAGTTACTGTGTAGGCGACCAGGGCCCGACCCTGCCAGGCAGCGGGGGAGACAGTGCACAACGCCCATCAGAGTGACGCTGCTGCTGCCAGGTGGTACTGAGTCTCCCTCCAGAGTGGGATCCCCGGGCTGCACGGTGAGCAGCTGCAACTCGGACAGGTGAGCCCAGAAATGGCAGGGAGAAAGGATTTCAGCAGGACACTGATGGCATCTGCTATACCTGGGAAAACCATTTCCAAACTCGATCTTGTGCTGCCTTTAGAATTTGGGTCTTCCCTTCTAGCTGAGAGTTGACGATATGTACTAAGGAGCTCAGCCCTGTCAAAGCATTGCCATTACTGGATACTCACGCTGGCTGTGTGCAGTAAGAATGTCAGATAAAGAAATGTAAGCAGAAAGAGCTGGGCAACGTGGCTCACATCTGTAATCCCAGCACTCTGGGAACCTGAGGTGGGTGGACTGCCTGAGCTCAGGAGTTCGAGACCAGCCTGAGCAAGAGCGAGAACCCATCTCAAAAACTAGCTGGGCATTGTGGCAGGCACCTGTAGTCCCAGCTACATGGGAAGCTGAGGCAAGAAGATCACTTGACCCCAAGAGTTTGAAGTTGAAAAAAAAAAAAGAGGTTGAGGTTGCTGTGAGCTATGATGCCACAGCACGCTACTGATGTGACAAAGTGAGACCCTGTCTAAAAAAAAAAAAAAAAGAAAGAAAAAGAAATGTAAGCATATACTGTGTGTGTGTGTTTGGACTATAAGTTCAAGAATATTTTACATACTTGCTAGAGCCTCCAAATCACCTGTATAGTTTATTAAAGTCTTAATTCATTTATCCTAAGACCCACTCAGGAGGCTTGGGTAGGGGTAAGAATCTTCTCACTCTATTGCTCTGGGGTAGAGTGCCCTAGCATTATAGCTTACAGTAACCTCAAACTCTTGGGCTCAAAAATACTCTTGTCTCAGCCTCCCAAGTAGCTGGGACTATAGGCACCCACCATGATGCCCAGGTAGTTTTTTTTATTTTTAGAGACAGAGGTCTCACTCTTGCTCAGACTGGCCTTGAACTTCTGAGTTCAGGTGATCCACCTGCCTCAGCCTCCCAGAGTGCTGAGATTATAGGTGTGAGCCACTGCGCCTGGCCTAGTAGTCTATATTTTTGACAAACATCCCTGGATATTCCAGTGTTTGAACTGGCCACCAATTCAGGTTGTAAGATTCTGGTTGTGGCCCTGACTGAGATCGGGTAAATCAGTGGCAGGAAAGAGACCTCAGACCACACCCAGCCCAGTATCCTCCACTGGCAAAGACTGTCCCTCCAGCGAGCCCCTGCACAGGAGCCTCACAATCAAAAAGAAGGTTGGGATGGGTCTGCACGGGCACCCAGATCACCTCAGATCATCTCAGAACCTGGCACCAGAGGGGCGGGAAGCCCCATGCAGATTCCTGGGCCTGCCTCGGGAACCCCAGCACTAGGTTGGAGGCTGGGGCTAAAGAAGCTGCATTTTATTTTTACATGAAAAAAAAGTAGTTGTTGAAATCTGAAAGTAATTATACTCTCAGGCTTAAGGTGAAAAATAACATTAAAGTAAAAAATAATGCATCATGCATCACTCCTTCTCCCAGCCCCATTGTCAACAGTTTCTCGTGACACTTGATGTTTTCAACAAACTCTGCGCGCGCGCGCGCGCACACACACACACACACACACATTAATACTTTAAGGCTAATAAATATATTTAATTGCTCTGGGTGTGGCCTGAGCAGGAGATTCTATAAAGCTTCCCCAGGAGACTGGGCATCACACTGCCAAGCATGAAGCAAGCGCTCTGTACATCTACCTGGCATACGCACGGGGCACGGATGGTTTCGGAAACATAAACATGACGATTTGGAGAGAAGGTCTGAAGTAGTGGGAAGGCCACTGTGTCCCTTCCTGTACTACTCACCATCCCCAAACACCTGCCAATATCAACAACAATTTTCACATAAACTGTGGCTCTTTGGGATAACAGACCTCCCATCTTTTCTCTTAAAACCATTCCAGGGCTGAGATTGAGGTGAGGCGAGAGAGATCCCTGGCTTAGGAATAAAATTGAAGGGCATAACATAAAACTCAAAGAATTTTTTTGCACCCTGGGTAGAGTTGCATGGCATCATCATAGCTCATGGCAACCTGGAATTCTTGGGCTCAAATGATCGTCTTGCCCCTTTTTTTTTTTTTTTTTTTTTTTTTTTTTTGCGGTTTTTGGCCAGTGCTGTGTTTGAACCTGCCACCTCCGGCCTATGGAGCTGGCACCCTACTCCTTTGAGCCACAGGCACTGCCCCTAATTTGTTTTTTCATGTTTTTAGTAGAAACAGGGTCTTGCTGTTGCTCAGGCTGGTCTAGAACTCTTGAGCTCAAGCAATCCACCCACCTCGGGATTCCAGAGTGCTAGGACTACAGGCGTGAGCCACGGCGTCTGGCTGAAGTAAAAAATATTTTAAGGCATTCTTTAAAAAATCAAAATACTAAATAAATGGAAAAGACAGGCCACATCTTTGGGATCAGTTTTATACATAGGTAAAGGCCATAGACAGTTTTCCTAAGGAGATGCTTGCCTGAGCTCTTGTGTTTGTGCTGTAATGCCGACTTTGAGTCTTTGAGTCCCATCACCCCGGCAGATCAAGCGGCAAACCTAATGTCAAACCCACAGCTCACTGAACAGAAATTCACCACGGGCTCCTTTCAACAGCGAATGGAAATAACCCATTGCTGTTTTAAAACATCCAAACGAAAAACATGGGGAAATCAGGGCGCTTATGTCAGGTTTTAATGTTGCAAAATTGTGAAGGCTCCTAACTCCAAAGATGATCTGGAAGATGATCCGTCCCCTAGGACAGGCCACAGCTCAGCCCCATATTCATAGCTTCATGCCTCTTTCCTCTCTTCATGCAACACATCTGCTAAGCATTTTCTACAGGCTGAGCACCAGCAGGCCTGGATGGCAAAGGCTAGATTTTACAGCCCTGCAGCCAAGGACCAGGGGAGAATGGAATGTCAGTCACCTGTGGCTTCTACCAGGGAAGGGGGTGAGATTTGAGCCTGGCTTGGACACTAAGACATGGATATGGAGAGGAGGTGGCAGTCTCTAAAAGCCTGAGGGACAGCATTTCTGACTTTTGCAAAAATGTGCTGCTCTGCACCCTAGCCACCCCCTCCCAACCAGGTAAACACCACCATGGCCCCTCCCTCACTGGGCAGCCCCTTGGGGAACCCATTCTAGGCTTGGGAACACGCCCCTCCCTCCTGGAGAACTCCACCCCCCACATATTCAGTGGAATGAGGGGGCCAAAAGGAGCCCTGGGCAGGAGGGACTGAGGCTGAGCAACCTCCCCACCCCCACTACCCCAAACGTGGGGGCTCATCCATTATGATGCTCTCAAGTAAAGGCCGATCTTGCCTGCATCAAAAGCAAGCTATGGGAACTGAAAAGCACCATCTGTGCACTACACATCATTAACCTACTGACAGCGGCACCAACACAAGTACCAGAATCTGGGGATCTGCCATTCGTTAACTGAGTCCATGGGCAGGTGGCTTGACCCCCTCCAAGGCTCAGTTTCCCCACCTATAAAGTGGGGATCATAGTCTTAGCCCTCGAATAGCTGCTCTAAGAATCAGCCAAGCTGTGCTGCATTCTCAGTGGGGTTCAGCTTTAAGAGCTTACGATCCAGCTCAACCTAACACAAACATGCCCCATTGCTAAGCTGGCTTGTGGGCACGTGAGCAGTTCATGTTTGTATCTAAGCTTAACCTATAGGTACACGTTTCATATTTGTAAGCACTTTGGGGGGGGGGCATCATTTCACAATAACAAAAAAGCTAATTTTTAAAACTACGTACCTTTGAGGGTATTGTACCACTGCTTTGTATCACCTCATCCAAAAAATATTGTTCTCTGGGTTATCAAAAAGGGTTTCTTCTTTTCAAATTTTCTATTCCTAATAGCAAATACAAGCTCCATATCAGAAGTCCCAAAGAAAATTCTTCATTTTGGGGGCTTTCTGCTTAGCTCAGCTGCTCCTTTATTTTATTTTATTTTATTTATTTATTTATTTTTTTTGAGAAAGAGTCTCACTTTGTTGCCCTCCTGGGTAGAGTGCCGTGGAATCACAGCTGGGACTACACCACCATAACACCTGGCTATTTTTAGAGATAGGGTCTCACTCTCACTCTTGCTCAAGCTTGTTTTGAACCTGTGAGCTCAGGCAATCCACCTGTGTTGACCTCCCAGAGTGCTGGGATTTATAGGCATGAGCCACTGAGCTCAGCAAGCTGTTCCTTTATTGAACTTTATCCAAATGTGAAGATTTTTATAGGCCTTCCTGAGGGTGTGGACATGTACACAGTAACCTCCTTGGAAGGAAATGTGGAAATGTCCATTAAGAATTGTAAAGTGTCTATCCTTTGGACCAGAAATTACACTTCAGGGAAATTGTCCCACAAAAGAATCACACAGGTAGGCAAAGGACACACAAAATATCACCTGGGGAGCAGGAAAAGCACCGAGCCTCCACGTTGGAAATTTTGTCATGATTTCATATTAAGAAATGCTCTGACATTTAAATTAAAAAGAGTGAGGTGTGTCTACCTATGCAGATGCAAAACAAGCTCTAAAATATAAATTACACAAAAAAGCAACGTGCATTAAAAACTTCTGGGGGGAAAAATGAATAGTGGGGTTTGCTTTCAAGGGGCGAAACTGGGGCTTGGTGTGCAAACAGAGTCCTAATATTTTTCTTTTCTTTTTTTTTTCCATAAAATACATTAAGAAAGAATGAAAATAAAAAATATAAAACAATGAGGAGAGACAGTTTGATAACTGGACAAGGCAATGCTGCATGATGGCATTCACCTGACTCTTTTCCTCCCTCTGTCCCCACTCCAAACTACTCCCAATCTGCATTTTTCCCAATCCAGTTAGTCCTTCCCTTCAGGCTCCAAACAAACACCTCATTGTTTTTTCTTCTTCAATCAAGATGGGATTTGTTAGGCTTCTCCTCCCTCTCATTGTAGCCACTGATGGAAGATAAGGCAAGAGGCAACCCCTGTCCTCACAGGCCACAGTGCAGTCCCCCAGCTCCCTAGTCCCATAATCTGAATTCCTCAGCTTCTCCATGAAACCCAGCAGCTCCCACAGGAGTGGCATGAAGTCATAACCAACATGGGTTCCCCCTAAGTCTGAACCAGGAACCTCACTCAACTTTCTATAGTGGCTTACTTTCTTTTATATAGCTTTTTATATTGTCTGACATCTTTTACAAAGTAGTCATCTTTGCTCAAATGAGCAAAATAAAATACTGTCCATAGATGCTGTACTTGACTGAGCCTGACACACAGGGGCCCTCCCTGAACGTGTTTCTGCATGGCCTGCACACCCCCAGTGCTGCTGACCTGCCAACCACACTTTGGGCAGGGCGGTGTGGACACTCGGGGAAGAGTCCGATGCATGCAAGTACTGGTTATTATTCCTTACTCTAAAATACAGGTCTCCCCTCCATACACCAAAAGCAAATCACATACTTCAGTGGATAAGCATTCTTAGGAAGCATCCCAGCTGGTTCAACCTAAAATACTTAAATAAATCTAAAAGAATATTCTATAAAATCAGGCTCATGATGTTTTTCCTGTGCTGGAAACTGAATATACATTCAGTTCTTGAAAGCTAACATCCCCTCTCTCTATTTTGACTTGAGTTGAGTGAGTAGCATCATTCCCACGTTGACCACAGAGATCCTGCCCACTTCACCGTAATGGAGCAACTCCTTGGATTATGTGCAGTGGGTGCGGCTGGTTCCCCATCCAGACCCCTGGTCTGGGTCCTTGAACATCCCCAGTAGTAGTGTGCGGTGGCAGCTAACAGCGCCTGGCTGTTTCTTCGCTAAGAAATGGACACCAGGTGTGCCTGGTCAGTGGGAGATGAGGAGACACAGCCTGAAATGTAGTAGGTCAACTGGGGCCCATTCACATTCCGGAGCCCCCAGAGTGAGGCCGAGGCTGGACTCCAGCTGAGACCACAGCCTCTGCCCTGCTCCACCTCCCTCCTCCACACTTGAACCTGACCTAAGACAATCTGGAGCCTAAGACAACATGAGGCCACTTGTTTGCTGACATATTTTCACAAAATGTTATGAAGTTTTTTCTGCCCCCCTTAGTTTCCCTCTTTCATTCTTAAATCAGATGCTGTTTGATTAACAACCCCCCCTTCCCATCATATTCTCTCTCTCTCTCTCTCACATACACACACAAACATATACACACAGAGTCACACACGTTTCTCATCTACCTTCTCTTGGTGAAACTGTATCCAAAAACGAAGTTATAATCTTTCCTTTCATCTGCTTGGATATTAATGCAAGACATTTTCAGGCTCTGGTTTCCCTGGATCTTTTTCAAGATGTTTCCTCTGTTTTGAGCCTTTCCTTAGCTGCCCTGTTCCCTCAGCGTGGCAGGGGATAAGAAGAGATTTGAACTGGGGCAGGGGTGGGGGTAGGGGTGGTAGGGCAGTGAGGTGCAGGGTACTGCAGATCAGTCCTGATTTTCTGTTTCACTGTTGTGCCCACTTCATCTGTATCATAGCTATGATTCTCCAACTTAGTATTCTGGGGTCCCAGATGAGCCTTTAATTTTAATTGGTCACAGCCTGGTCTAACCAATGTAAACAAACCTCACTCAACTGTCTGTTGTATTTATATTAAGTGTTTATATCTTTGTTTCTGGCTTAAATACATTACTTATAGCTAATAGCAAAAACCCAGCACTCACAGCTCAATCCAAGGATGAGACCAAATTCCCACTG
The DNA here is from genome assembly GCA_963574355.1 of Loris lydekkerianus. Classification (NCBI taxonomy): domain Eukaryota; kingdom Metazoa; phylum Chordata; class Mammalia; order Primates; family Lorisidae; genus Loris; species Loris lydekkerianus. Next base: position 33,210 of record CAUYPK010090745.1, read on the forward strand.
AATCATTGAATTCTGATGAGCTCTTTTGTAGCCAGTGAGGTTGGTTCACATGAACTAAAGAGATGTCTGAGAACCCCACATTTTTGCTCTTGGTACTGACTGTATAGCGCTCAGGATGTGGAGCTGGCCTGTCGCCCCAGCTCAGGGCATTGTGGCACCCAGAGTTTGCCATCAGCTGATGTGTCAAGAAGCCCCCGGATCCTCTTTCTGGTCCAGTATTACTTGGAGGCACATCGCATGTCCATCAGAAAACAGATCAAGGCATTGCAGATGGGGAGTGTCTTAGTTTGGGTTGCCCTAGAAGCAACCCAAGGCATTGCAGATGGGGAGTGTCTTAGTTGCCCTTTAGAAGGTCCAAAACACTTCCACTATTCTATTTGCTAATCATTTTAAGAGTCAAAATTGTGATTATGGAGAAAACCTGAGCACACCAGGCCGGGGTCACTCTGTGGGAAGAGGACATCTCGGCATCACTGGACCTACTTGCCTCACAGGCTTCTTGTCAAGCCACAAACCCCAACCTAGAGTGTGTGGGTCGCGACTGGTCCGAACTTCTGTTTCTCCTTCCTCCAGAAGCAACAGTGGGGCAGGCTGGTGAGGCCCCTCCCTCAAAGTGCTGGGAAGCAAAGGAGGCAAGGAAAGAGCACAAAGTCTGGAAGCAGCCAGGGATGGTGCCCAGCTTCACCCGGTACGGGCCGTGTGAGCGCCCTGAGCCTGGTTTCCTCACCCATGAAATGGGAGTAATGATAGCACTGACTGCTTGGGGTAGTTTGAGATGACAGGATACACGCTGAAGGCCTGGCATGAAGGCCAGGGACGATGCTCAGCTGGCTTCCCTCTGAAGGAGCTGTGTGTCCTTCTGAAAGGTCTCCCAGTCTCTGCCGAGCCATGCTTCTGCCTCCCAGGCAGACGCTGTCAACACCCTATCTGGATACTTCAGCACACCACAGTTCATCTCAGACAGCCCCTGCATCTCTGTGCCCAAGGATGCTCCCCGGACTTAATAAGCCCAGAAGCAATAAGACAGGATGGGACAGGTGGAGGGGGGGACAACTGCCTAGGAGCTGAGTCCTCGGACCTTGCACCTTCAAGCAAGGAGGAATGGGGATTAATAGAGCAACCTGGGATGCGTTACACGTGGTTCTTTAGAGGGTCCCTATCAGCATCGTGCCTTGGTAGCCCACAGGGATAACCTACTTGTCAATATGCTCTGATTGGCTGTCTTCCCTCCCTGCCCCCTCGCTGTGCTTCCTGGGATCATCTCCCACATAAACTGCTTGCACCCAATCCTTGGGTCAGGGTCTGCTTCTAGGGCAACCTAAACTAAGACACGCCCCATCTGCAATGCCCTTCCTCTTCTGTCTGGTGGTGGAAACCTTGCTCATCCCTCAAGGCCCAACTAAAAGGCCACTTCCTCTGAGAAGCCTCCCTGAAAGCTGTCAGAAACAATGCACCTTCCAGAACTTTCCACTGGTATGTGCCACTTTTTCTTCTGTCTGGCACGTCTGCTATTTCACTGTGTTATACTCAGTCTGAATTATTTCTCCCTATGTTGGCTGAGATCTCCCTGAGCACGGAGCTGGTTCCTACAGCCTGTTTCACCATGTCCTCAGGTAACCTCTGCCTATTATTGCAATTTCTATTGCTACTAGTAATTAATATTTACTAAGCACTTAAAATGTATGAAACACTTTATGTATAATTTTTATACCCAAACCTCACAACCAGGTGGGAGCCCTGAGGAATTAAAATCATCATGCCCACTTTAGAGATGGAAAAACTAAGGTGAAAAGGTAAGTAACTTAGAGAAAGTCTCACTGTCAGTTAACCCAGACCAGTTCTTCACCACTACACACCTGTTCAGCTTGTAATCTACTCAACTAGTACTCCCCCTGGTCCCCATGAGTGAACTGACCCAGTCACAGGTGAGGCCACTCTGTCAGCCCCAGCTGAAGAGCTGGCCATGCTCCCTGAGCCCCCTTCACTTTGTCCTAGAGGCCAGGGTTGGGGAGAGACCACAGAGTCCACCAAGTGAGGAGCAGAAGAAACAGGCCATGTCCTCCAGGACATGCCCAGAGATGAAGAGATGAGAAACTCTCCAGAGCAGCCAATGACAAGCCACTTAATAAGCCCAGAAGCAACCTCAGGACCCACCAGCCTACGGAACGCCCCATAGCCCCGTCATTTCCTAAGCAATCTCCCTACCCCAACCTCATGGCCAGCCTGGCCCTTCAGAGGTCAACCTCTACTGATTCCCTGGTGCTCGGGATTAAAAACAGAAGGGATTAAAAACAGCCAGACCCTAAAGAGTACACTCTATTGCAGCAATCCCTAGTCTTTTTGGCCCCAGGGACCAGTTTCACAGAAGACAATTTTTCTGTGGACAGGGGCCATGGTTTCAGGATGATTCAAACACATTACATTTATTGTACACTTTATTTCTATTATTATTACATTGTAATATATAATGAAATTATTATATAACTCACCATAATGCAGAATCAGTGGAGGCCCTGAGTTTGTTTTCACACATCACCACCTCAGCTCCACCTCCGATCATCAGGCAGTAGATTCCCACAGGGAGCACTGACCTGGATCCATCACACGTGCAGTTTACAGCAGGGTTCGGGCCCCTGTGAGAATCTAAAGCTGCTGCTGATCTGACAGGAGCGGAGTTCAGGCGGTGATGTGTGTGATGGGGAGTGGCTGGGCTATAAATCAGATGAGTCTTCCCTCGCTGTGTGGCCAGGTTCCTAACAAACCATGAACAGGTTGGGAACCATAGCACTACAGGATTCCTTTCACCTCACATTCAAAAATATATAACATAATCCATGCTGTGAGAAGTCATGATGGTTTCTCTTGGAGGGAAGAAGAGGGGTGACCAGAAAGGACAATGACTTCTGAGAGCTGGACAAAGTCTGTTTTTTGGTCTGGCTCCTAGTTGCAGGGCGTGAACTTCCTAAATCCACTGATCTAAGCACTTGAGATCTGTGCACTTTGCTAGATGTATGTTACACTGAAATGAAAAGTTCACATTGAAGAGTTTTAAAAAAGGAAAAAAGTGGGGGTGGCACCTGTGGCTCAAAGGGGTGGGGTGCTGGCCCCATATGCCTGAGGTGGTGGGTTCAAGCCCAGCCCCGACCAAAAACTGCAAGGAAAAAAAAAAAAAAGGAAAAAAGTGGGAGGCTGAGGTGGGTGGGTGAGCTTAAGCTCAGGAGTTTGAGACCAGCCTGAGCAAGAGACACCCTGTCTCTACTAAAAATAGAAAAAGTAGCGGGGCGTGGTGGTGAGCGCCTGTAGTCCCAGCTGCTTGGGAGGCTGAGGCAGGAGGATTGTTTGAGCCCCAAAGTTTGAGGTTGCTGTAAGCTACGATGATGCCGTGGCACCCTACCCAGGAGAACAGAGTAAGCCTCTTTCCCAAAAAAAGATAAAAAGAAATCTTTTAGGATGCCCACCTACTCTCTAAGGTGGAGGGGCACACTTCCTAGGTTTGGGAGGCAGCCCATGGCCAGTACTCCAAGAACAACAGGCATGAGTGAACTACAAAACAAAATGGAAACAGAGGATGTGAGAAAGGCCCTGTGGCTTGCATAGGTGCGAGCTCCATCTGGAGAGAGGCGTTGGCACTTTCCCACCCCCACCAAATGCCAGGGGAAACCCCAAACTCTGCAAGGGCTTGAAGCACTGATCAGGGGGCTGTGGAGGGTGAGTAGCAGCTTGGATGGGGTGGAGTGGGTTGGGATGGACTGGGTGATCTCAGGTGGGCTGTGACAGGATGAAATGGGCTGGGCCAGGCTTTGAAAAGGGGACCCAGACTGCGGTGGCTTTGCATGATGCCCTCAAGATGAGAGACACAGAGTCCGGATTTCATTCTGTCCAGAGTTGGGGATTTCCCAGCAGGGATGTGGCATCCTTCAAATTCTCCTCAAGGTAACACTCTGGCACAAGTATGGACTACGGGGCTCAAATAGGTAGGCTTGGAGGCCAGATGTTTCTAAGATCAAAGTGATAAGACCCTGGCCAATCGGTAGGCTTGGGAGGGAGGCCAAAGGGCATCCCCAGGACACTGTGAAATGGACCAGTGAGCATCCAGACCCACATTTCATGTCAGGAGACACAGGAAGGTTGGAGGGAAGTGGGATGTTGCCTATAAGGTTCACGTAGGAGGCTCAGGACAGCTTGGAGGAACCTGAGCATTTCCTTCTCACCCTCAGGAGGAACATGATGCCACCGTGAGATAGGCTGGCTTCCAAGAGAGCAGCATAAAATACTTGTGAGACCACAAGAACCATATTCCAGCAGGTAAGAGACTGAGCCATGACAGTGCCAGTATTTGTGTCATGCACAGTCATTCTTGGAACACTTCCAGCCAGTGACTTATTTTTGAGCCTCACTAGACCTCATATTATCTGGCTCGGTGCCTGTAGCTCAGCGGCTAGAGCGCTGGCCACATACATCGGGGCTAGTGGGTTCGAACCCGGCGCACAGGGCCAAACAACAATAAAAAATAGCAGGGTGTTGGGGGTGGGGTGGGCGCTGTAGTCCCAGCTACTCGGGAGGCTGAGGCAAGAGAATCGCTTAAGCCCAAGAGTTTGAGGTTGCTATGCACAGTGACAGCCATGGCACTCTACTGAGGGCAACATACTTAGACTCTGTCTCAAACAAACAAACAAACAAAAACTCATATCATCGTGCCCATTTTGCAGGGGCAGAAAACAAGCTATGAGAGCTGGCTTTCCTGCCCAAGGTGACACAGCCAGCCGGTGGCAAAGTCAAAGAGGTGAACCCAGACTGGGGGAACAAGCAAAAGCCCCATCCAGAAATACAACATTCCCCACACTCCCCACTTGATTCTTCTGTGTGAAAGGAACAGGAGCCCTTGGCCAGATAAGGAGACCAAGCGCAGAGCGCATGGCCCTGCTCACCTGTGTGCGTGCGGACGTGTCTCTTCAGGTCGAAGGTGTCATTGAAGCCCTTGCCGCAGAAGGTGCACAGGTGCCTCTTTACCTGGTTGTGGCACTTGAGGTGACGGTTGAGCATTCGCTGCAAGCGGAAGCCCTTGCCGCACAGGTCACAGCTGTGGGCCTCCAAGTCGCCGCACGTGCCTGTGGTGAACTGGGACAAAGAGAGGCCGTGAGGGAACCTGTGCAGGTGGGCACGCCCCACTGGGCTCGCGAGGGAGACCCACCTCCCTGTGTCTCTAGGCCTGAGTTGTCTGAAGCTCCTGCCCCCTAAAAGATCCAAGTCATGTTGGCTTTGGGGAAGCAGATACAGCAGCTGCAGCTCCTCCCAACTTCTGGTTGTTGGCTAGGCATCTTGTCTTACAACTGTGCAACAGGCATGGTCACACAACCACCTGGCCCACAAAGCAGAAAGCTCCTGAAGGAGAAAGGATGGTGCCCTCTTCCTTCTGCGCTCCTTCCTACTGGCTAGAGCACCAACAGCCACCGAGGACCAGTGGGTACAGGCATGTGCTGAGTGTGGAAGAGCAGAAAGGAAGAAGGAATCTGGGTCTTCATGAGATCATGAGGCCAGTTACAGAGAGTCCTCAAAGACTGCCACAATCTATTCCTTCCTCCCTGAACCTGCATGCTGTTCCCCATCCTAGGGATGGAGATGATTTCCCCTCTCTGTGAATCCAGGCAGAGCTCATGACCTCTTGGACCAGTAGAGGGCAGTAAAGACGAGTCAGTTCCAAGTCTTGAGAGACCTTGCAGCCTCCACTTCCACTCTCTTGGAACCCAGGTGCCATGTTAAGAAATCCAAGGCTGCCATGCTGTGAGGAAGCCCAAGCTAGCTGTGTGGAGAGCCAGAGGCCATGTGGAGGAGCACTAAGGGGCCAGATACAACCAAAGCCTCACTTGACCTTCCAGCCCAACCCAGGACTGCTGCGAATTGAGTGAGTGACCCCAGAGTGGGGCTGCGTCACTCAGCCGGGCCCCAGTTCTTGACCCATAAAATCACGGACACATAAAATTATCATTTTGGAGAATGAGGTCCCACAGCTTCACTATCAGCAAAGCCACAACTAAATCCCAATATCTGGACTCGCTGCCCAGTGCTGCCTATAAGGCAAAAAACTGAATCTGTATCTATGTGATGGAAAATGCCAGATCTAAATATTCAAAGGTTACCAATTCAGATCCCTTAAGATAGATCCAATTGCTCTGCCAAAATTCTGTTCATAAAAAGGCCTAAAAATATTTATTTTCATCTAAACATCACTAGCAGGAAGATTGGCCCTTTCCTGGCTCCACACTCACAGTGCTGCAAATACATTCCTCCTTTCTTTCACCCTGGGCACTACCCTCACCTAAGGCCCAGCTCAATTGTTCCCTCACTGCCACAGCTTTCTCCAAATACTGGGCCCATGCCAAAAGGGCACTCTGTCCCACTTAGACCAATGCATCGCAGACACCATCAGGCCCACACCTCCCCCAGGGAGTCTTGTTAAAATGCAGGTTCTGATCTAGGAAGTCTGGTGGGGTCTGTGGTGCTACATTTCTAACCACTGCCCAAGAGATGCCACTTCGGCAAGTCCATGCACCACACTTGATAAGTGGGGTCAGAGCACCAGCCCTCTGGTACTCTGAGGGAGTACTCCATCCCATCTCCTTTCAAGGTAGTTATGCACACACTTCAACTCAACACCTTGAGAGCACTCACATCCCCGCTTCTCATGCCTTTAGCCTCCCTGAGGGCCAGTGCCCAGTTGGCAAGTATTGACAGGCACCTGGGATCAGGTGGCAGGATGCAAAGAGACTCACGGAAGGCACAAGACCCAGGAATGGAGTTTCCAGGTGGCCTTCTCCACCAGCTCATGCTCATTTGCCTAGAGCTTAATGCGTCTCAGGGAACACTGGCAAGGGCCTGCTCCACCTGAGGCAGCCCTGTGCTCAGAGCTGGAGGCAGCACAGTCACTGCGGCTGGTGACATCTGGGAGGCCCAGAGTGCAAGGGGCACCTGGTAGGGCACCCACCGACCTGGAGGACGCTTCCAGAGGAAGTGAGCTCCTCAGCCAGGCAAAGATGACGAGGAATGGAGGAGGACAGCTAAGAAGATTCCAGGAGAGGACGGGGAAATGGGAACTGGGTGGCTGACCTAATCCTGGGAGAGAACTGATGAAGAAAGTGGTGGTAGCTGAGGGCAGGATCTACCTTGGGGCCCCAAATGGAGCCATAATATGGTCAGAGGGCAAGAGGGGGCCATGGAAGACAAAGTAAGACCAGGGGTTGAGTGACCCAGTGGGTGTTTATCCTGATCCCTAACTGCCTCACTTCCCCAGAACTGGCTGCTGGCCCCACTCCCCACTATCCCCCAAGGGGGAGGGCCTGGCCCTCAGCATGTGGGACACCTTACTGTGCACAAGGCTTTCTATTTCCATGCCTAGCAATTCCCATCCTGCCATTGTCTCCCTGGAAAAAGTATGAAAAAACTAACTATGGCCAACTAAGAACTCTGATCTTCTTAAGGCCAAATCTACCCAGGTAAAGAACATTTGAGAGGTAGGTAGAGCCAATGAAATAGGATGTAGACAACTAGACTTAATAGCTCCAATTAATTAAAAATTAATTCCAGGTAAAAAGCTAGAACTTTCTTTCGGAAGTCTTCCCAAATGTGCCCAAAGACTTTCTTTTTTTTTTTTTTTTGCACTGTATACGTTTATAAATCGGTGCAACAAAACGTTGTAATGTTTCGATACCAGTTTACAAAGTACAGTAACTAATGGATGTGGAATGAGGTGGGAGGGAGCCTATGCACACATGTGGGATAGTAAAAGCTATCTGATTTGTTAATATTACATGTAGATTGTAAATCTACACAAACCAAGATTCAGATAATTTCTTCAATCTGAATTAACACTATCAACTCACTTCATCTGCTGAGGTCAACAAGAAAAGTCGACACACTAGCTGTATATTTTTCTGACTTACACAAAAAAGAAGAAAATTAAGTTTCTTCCCCAGCTTTTCAGTCCAGAATTGACAGTATACCACCAGCAAGATACTCCTTCCATTGTCAACATTAATGCAACGAGCAATCTACCTGGGTTTTCATTTGTATCAGCATAAGACTTTCTAGTCATAGCTAAGACCTGAGCTCTTGTTTCCTTTCTTTTCTTTCTTTTTTTTTTTGAGACAGAGTCTCCCTTTGTCACCCTCAGTAGAGTGCATTGACATCATAGCTCACAACAACCTCAAACTCTTGGGCTCAAGTGATTCTCTTGCCTCAGCCTCCTGAGTAGCTGGGACTACAGGCACTCACCACAACACCTGGCTATTTCACTCTGGCTCAGGCTGGTCTTGAACCCATGAGCTCAGGCAATCTACCAGTCTCAGCCTCCCAGATGCTAGGATTGCGGATGTGAGCCACTGCTAGTGGCCCTCAAGCTCTTATTTTCTTTAACTGTTTTAGGTAAATTCCTATTTTTTAAAGGTTCTTCATGTAATATGGATACCTTCCATTACAGGCTACAGTGAAAATCTCAAATCTCTGGCATTGTTTTGTCTGGAAAGAATACAATCATGAAGGGTTCAGGGAAGGGAAATTAGTGATAATTTAAGGGAGTGCAGGGCCAGAAGATCATCTGACTAAGATACAAAGGCTTTTTAAAACAGGAGAAAAGGCCGGCACAGGGGCTTATGCCTGTAATCCTAGCACTCTGGGAGGACAAGGTAGGGGGACTGCCTGAGCTCATGGGTTCGAAACGACCCTGAGCAAAAAGTGAGACCCCTTCTCTACTAAAAATAGAAAAACTGAGGCAAGAGGACTGCTTGAGCCCAAGAGTTGAAGGGTACTGTGAGCTATGATGCCATGGAACTCTACCCAGGGTGACAGCTTGAGACTCTGTCTCTAAATAAATTAATAAAAATAAAATAAATAAATAAAACAGAGGAGAAAATGAAAATGAGGAATGGGGTTAGAGACTGAGGTGGCTCATTTAGGGAATTCACCCTGCAGTATATCCTCCGATTCCTGAAGCCCTGGTTGCCATACTTATGACCAACCTAGCCACAGACATTAATAAATTACATACATTTGAAACCTTAAGAGAGCCTTGTTGAAAGAAGATGCAAGTTTAATTACATGGCTGATGAAGCAGCTTATACCAAATTTTTCTGCTTTTCAGAAAGGAAGAAATATTTGTAAAGTAAATTCCTAAATGTTTAACAAAAAGCACACTTCTATGGGGAAAGGGCCAAGGAAAGGCAAGGGAGGGGGGAGGTTTGGGTGGGGCCACATCTCCGGTGCATCTTAGAATGGGTACAGGCGAAACTTACTAAATGCAGAATACAAATGCCTACATACAGTAACTAAGAAAATGGCACGAAGGCTATGTTGATCAGTTTGATGAGAATATTTCAGATTGTATATGAAACCCGCACATTGTACCCCTTGATTGCACTAATGTACACAGCTATGATTTAACAATAAAAGTAAATAAATTAAAAAAAAAAGCATACTTTACATGTCGTGTGCCTTGAAATTTGGTCTGTAATAGCAAAAGACTAGGGACTGATTTAAAAATGCTGGTAGAATTGTACCATCAAAGCGTCTGAACAAAGGTAACAGGCAAGAGATAGTTCAAGTGTCAGCTTCCAGCATGGGAGTGAGCTCTAGTGGATTCTAGCCCAGTCAAGCAACAGAAGACCCCTGTCCCAGCCCCCATCTAACTGCAACCACATGAGAAAAACCAGGCAAGAACCACCCAGCAGAATCCAGTCTTTCCTCAGAAGTGGAAGGAACAATAATAAACTATTTCACTTGGGTGGCAGCCGTAGCTCAGTGGGCAGGGTGCCGGCCACATACACCAAAGCTGGCACATTTGAGCCCGGCCCGGGGCCTGCTAAACAATGACAACTGCAACCAAAAAGTAGCAGGGCGTCGTGGCAGGCACCTGTAATCCCAGCTTCTCAGGAGGCTGAGGCAAGAGAATCGCTTAAGTCCAAGAGTTTGAGGTTGCTGTGAGCTGTGACGCCACGGCATTCTACCAAGGGCAACATAATGAGACTCTGTCTCAAAAATAAATAAATAAATAAATAATAAATTTTTTAAAAAGTGGGTGGGATAGAGAGCAAAGAATGCTGAAGGAGGGAATAAAAGCCTAGACCTAGCCACTTGTGTGATGTGGGACAGAACATCCCTAGGTCACAATTTCCCCACAGGTAAAACAAAATGCTAGTAGATGATCTTTTTAGCAGTATAGGAAGCTAAGAAAAGATTTTATTGTTCAGCTTCTTAATTCTGGTACCAGCACTTACAGGCTGTGGGATATATGTGAGTTACGTATACTTAACCTCTCTAAGCCTTAACTTCATCACCTGTAAAACACAGATAATAATGTCATTTGCCTCCTGGAAATAAATTAAGGAATTAAATATAAAAAGCAGGCCCAGTGTGGTGGCTGTAACCTGTAATCCTCACACTCTGGGAGATCAAAGCAGGTGGACTGCTAGAACTCAAGAGTTTGAGACCAGTCTGGCAAGAATGAGACCCCATCTTTACTAAAACAGAAAAACTAGCTGGGCATGGAAGGTGCCTGTAGTCCCAGCTACTCGGGAGGTGGAGGCAAGAGGATTGCTCAAGCCCAAGAGTTTGAAGTTGCTGTGAGGTCGGCTGACCCCATGGCACTCTACCCAGGGTGACAGAGTGAGACTCTCCCCCCAAAAAGAAAAGCTATTTAAAAAGGACCTGGTGCTCAATAAGTCCTATTATAGTTAGACCAGCTCCAAAATTCTGTCATTCTAAATTGAAGATAATTCATCAAAATCTCTTGTTTCTTTATTTTTTTCTCACTAAGATTCAGATTGAGCCACAAAGCCCCTGTTCTTCATTCTCAACTCTGTAGCCCTAAAAGTTCTGAAAACCAACCCTCTTGCCTACCTCCCTTGGCAATGAAATCTGATCTGAGCTGATACAAAAATATGCACAGACCTCATTCCATTTAGGGTCATTATTCATGTACTTGCATACGTAAATTAACATTTAATTATGAGGTACTGCTTCAGTCCTACCAGGGTGGCTTCACACCATGCTACCTTCTGCAAAAGCTTAATAATCTCACCCTTAATCCAAAATTAACACTTTGCAAAAGGCTTATTAACAAAGTGGGGAAACTCCCCTAGAGGGTGGGAAATGACATCAATCTGGAAATTATTTGAGGGCAAGAAAGATAAAGAGCCAGGCGCTCTCCAACCCCAAGGTGTGGTGCCTCTCTGCTCACTGTCCTGCTTCCCACAGGATCTCAGCTTTCATTTTTAAAAATATGCAAAATTCTCCTCAAAGTCTTCTTCTAAAAACCAAGGCTCTGCAGCAAATACAAACTTATTTTTGTATCAGGGCTACTGAAAACTTGAGGAGCATGCAGGGAAGCAGGGACTTCAGCTGGCCATCTGACAAACTCCAAAGCTGCTAGGATCACTTACCTGTCAAACGTCTAAAGAAAAAAACAACAAAAAAGAGCAGCGTTTTATTTTCTGTAGATGCTTCCACCAGACCACTGAAGTAATGGTCCTATGTCCTGTAGAAGCGTGCTGAGTCCAAGGCTACCTTCTGGGCCATTGGGCAAGATTTCCACTATGCTCGAATGCTCAAAATATGTTAATTATATTCCCCCAATGCCTTTGGGATTCAGATTCCCCTCCTGGTCCCCACTACTATTTCCTCATCACAGCTCCCCAACAAGGCAGAATGGAGAATCTCCTCAAATGCAGAGATGATAAAAGAAATATATCCTTATAACCCAGAAGGAGAAACTAAGGTTCAAAGAGATACACACATAACCTACCCACGGCCACAGGCCTTGTAGTTGTCCCCGCACACTAAGATTTTTTTTTTTTGAGACAGTCTCACTCTGCTGCCCAGGCTAGAGTGCTGTGGCATCAGCCTAGCTCACAGTAACCTCAAACTCCCGAGCTTAAGTGATCATCCTCCCTTGGCCTCCCCAGTAGCTGAAACTACAGGCACTTGTCATGACAGCTGGCTAATTTTTCTATTTTTAGTAGAGACGGTGTCTTGCTCTTTCCCAGGTTGGTCTCTAACTACTGAGCTCAAGGAATCCTCCTGCCTTGGCCTCCCAGAATGCTAGGATTACAGGCATGAGCCTCAGAGCTGGCCCCACACTAAGACTTTTAATGTCTCAGTCTACTGTCTGCAGAACCTGTGTCTACACTTCCCTGAGGTTACATCCACAGGTCTAGACATGAAGAGGTGGGGGTATGAACCCCATTGTTCATCTCACATCTCACCCCACTACTCCTCACATCTACTGAGGAGTAGTTTCAGATTCCATAACATCAGACTGTTGACACTAATGGCTAAGGTGTCAAAGCCACATGTTGTCTGAGGCTACCATCTTGGAGGGTACTCTTATTCCACAATGCAATACAATAATGCTGAAAGATTAAGAATTCTTGGGTTGAGCTTAGCCACAAACAATCATGAGGAAGTCAACAAAAACTCTCTGGGATTTACCCTTCTCACCTTGAAAGTAAGGAGATCCTGTAGTGGATCCTATGGATGGATGAACGTTCAGTATCTGTCCCATCTCCTGGGGTGGGCCTTCCTATCCTGCAGAAGCCAGAGAGCTAGAAACTGCATCCCCTAGGAGCCCTGTAGCTAAGGAGCAAGCACTATCAGGAGATCTGAACCCCCCAAGTTAACTGCTTGCACAGAGGTAGGCAGGAGGCAACTGTTTTACACTTTGCATTAGCAGAAGTATCGTAATGCAGGGAGCCACTTATTCTGCTGTGTGGCTCTGAGAGTCATATCTGGGAACTCAACATGGCCTTTCTTTCCTTTTTTTTTTTTTTTTCATAGAGACAGAGTCTCACTTTATGGCCCTTTGGTAGAGTGCCGTGGCATCACACAGCTCACAGCAACCTCCAGCTCCTGGGCTTAAGCGATTCTCTTGCCTCAGCCTCCCAAGTAGCTGGGACTACAGGCACCTGCCACAACACCCGGCTATTTTTTTGTTGCAGTTTGGCCAGGGCTGGGTTTGAACCCGCCACCCTCGGCATATGGGGCCGGCGCCCTACTCACTGAGCCACAGGCGCCGCCCAACATGGCCTTTCTTTAGCCCATTTAGTTAGTACCTTTCTCTGCTTAAAGTAGCTACAGTGGATTCTGTTGTCTGCAGCTAAACCCACAAAGTCCTTTCCAGCAATAAAAATTCACTTTGAGGACTGGGCATAGTGTCTCACACATGTAATCCTAACACTCTGGAAGGCCAAGACAAGTGGACTACTGGAAGTCAGGAGTTCAAGACCAGCCCGAGCAAGAGTGAGATCCCGTCTCTTAAAAACTAGCCAGGCATTGTGGCGGGCACCTGTAGTCCAAGCTACTCGGGAGGCTGAGACATGAGGATCACCTGAGCCCAGGAATTGGTGGTTGCTGTGAGCTGTGATGCCACAGCACTCTACTGAGGGTGACATAGTGAGACTTTGTCTCCAAAAAAAAAAAAAAAAAAATTCACTTTGCCTATATTCAAGTTTAAACTTGGGGCAGTTAACCCACATTGCTCTCCTATTTCTTTTCTCCCTTTTAATTTAGTTAATCTTTATCAACCATCCATTCTAAGCATTTTTCCACATCTCCCTTTTCTTCTACATTTTCCTCCAATGCATGTTCCTGTTGACTTTCTCCCCTGCCTGTATTCTTGTTCTCTGTTGACTTATTCCTTATGGGTCACATTACTGCGCTGGGTGCCAGGCCCAGGAGGAAGCATTCCCTGGCTCTGATGGATCTAGAGTGGAAAAGAGAGGTTTGGTTGGTCAAATATACAGGCAGGAAAGTGGTGCGCAAGTTATAAGGTGGGGGAAGGGAAGAGGGGCACGAAGTTTATGTTCCCCTTATAAATATAAAATGGATGGGTCTTTAAAAACTACTTAAATCCATGATTCCTGGCAGTACTTAGATATAACTAATTGCCCATCAAAGAATTCTTTCTGGCCAACCATCCTCATTTATAAATAAAACTAAATAAAATTAATCAAATATTATTCTGCCTTTCCAAAATGAACTGTCCCATTGGAAAACCAAATAGCAGATAAGAAATATTTATCTATGAAAATACATCAGCTAGGCTCAGCGCCCGTAGCGCAGTGGTTATGGTGCCGGCCACATGCACTTAGGCTGGTGTGTTCAAACCCAGCCTGGGCCAGCTAAACAACAATGACAGCTGCAACAAAAAATAGGTCGGCATTGTGGTGGGCACCTGTAGTCCCAGCTATTTGCAAGGCTGAGGCAAGAGAAGAGGTTAAGCCTAAGAGTCTGAGACTCCTGTGAGCTGTGATGCCACAGCACTCTGCCAATGGTGACAGAGTGAGACTCTGTCTCAGAAAAAAAAAAAAAAAAAGAACGAAAACCCAAGAAAATTAATAAGCTAATATGGAATTTTGCTATTTTTATTTTTTAATTTTTTTTGAGACAGAGTCTCACTCTGTTTCCCAGACTGGAGTGCCATGGTGTCATAGCTCACAGCAACCTCAAACTCTTGGGCTCAAGCCATTCTCTTGCCTCAGCCTCCTGCGTAGCTGGGACTACAGGCGCCTGCCACAATGCCCAGCTACTTTTTCTATTTTTAGTAGAGATGTGTTCTCATTCTTGCTTAGCCTGGTCTCCAGCTCCTGAGCTCAAGCAATCCACCTGCCTTGGCCCCCAAAGTGCTAAGATTATAGGCATGAACAATATTGCTGTTTAAAAATTTTTTTCTTTTGGCTTGGCACCTATAATGCAGTGGTTAGGGTGTCAGCCACACACACCGAGGCAGGCAGGTTCGAACCCAGCCCTGGCCTGCTAAACAACAACAACTGCAACAAAACAATAGCCTGAGGTGACACCGATGGCTCAGTGAGTAGGGCGCCGGCCCCATATACTGAGGGTAGCGGGTTCAAACCCGGCCTCAGCCAAACTGCAACCAAAAAATATTAATAGCTGGGTGTTGTGGCAGGCACCTGTAGTCCCAGCTGCTTGGGAGGCTGAAACAAGAGAATCGCATAAGCCCAAAAGCTGGAGGTTGCTGTGAGCCGTGTGACGTCATGGCACTCTACCTAGGGCAGTAAAGTGAGACTCTGTCTCTACAAAAAAAAAATAGCCTGGTGTTGTAGGGAACGCCTATGGTCCCAGCTACTTGGGAAGCTGAGGCAAGAGAATAGCTTAAGCCCAAGAGTTTGAGGTTGCTGTGAGCTGTGACACTACAGCACTCTACGGAGGGCGACATACACTCTGCCTCAAAAAAACAAAAACAAAAACAAACAAACAAAAAAAAGGACTTGATACATTGCTCAGGCTGGCCTCAAATTCCTGCCCTCAAGTGATCCTCCCACATCCACCTCCAAAAGTGTAGGGATTACAGGCATGAGCCGCCACACCTGGCTTATCGTTGTTTTAGAACACCAATAACCCAAAATATTTAGGTCCTGATCATCAACAGCTGTAACATCACAAAATGAGAGATAACCAGGACAGCAGACGGTGGCTCACACCTGTAATCCTAGAATTCTGGGAGCCTGAGGGAGGATCACTTGAGGTCAGGAGTTTGAGAACTAAGCAAGAGAAAGACCTACTTCCTACCCCAACCCAGGACAAAAAAATAGAGAAATTAGTTGGGCATGGTGACAGGCATCTGTAGTTCCAGCTACGTGGGAAGCTAAGGCAGGAGGAACACTTGAGCCCAGGAGTTTGGGGTTGCTGTGAGCTATCATGATGCCATGGCACTCTGTCCCCAGCCTACAGATTGAGTAAGACTCAGCCTGGGTTGGGGGTGAGGCGGTGGGGTGGGGGGAGAGATAACAAATGTTAAATGCCTCTTGATCTCTTGAAACCTCCATTGTGACATATTTTTATTCTAACAAAAATAGATCTGATCAAGCATGTAGAGCTGTGTTGTCCAATAGAACTTCCTGGGATGACCAAAACATTCTATTCTGTAGTACTGAGTAACACAGTAGCCACTAGTCACGCATGGCTACTAAGCATTTGAAATGTGGTAGTGCAACTGAGGAACTTGCGTCATCTTAATCTTACTTAATTTGCAAAGCAGTTTAGCTGGAGATCCACCTACCCAGTGAGAGAGACCTAGCGGGCTGAGGAATGTCAGACACCCCAGTGATGCATTCAGCAAAATCCAGACTGTTGGGAATTCTACACAACAAATTCCCCAGATACACACGACTCTACCTTTGAAACTCTCCAAAGTAAAAACGGATGGGGGAGAACCACTTTGTGTTCACATTATCTTTTAGTACCAAGAACTAGAAAGCCCCATAAAAAGCGAAGAATACTTTTGAAGGAATCTAAATTTAGTTTCTTTTGAGGAACCACAGGAGAGAAAGGATAGGGTGAGAGGATAAATTCACCTGCTGGTCTATACTGACACCTGGGTCCTACCAGCCAGAGTCAGGAGTGGGTAATCTCAGTCAACTGAGTCGACTACAGAGTTACTATTTGTTCCTTATAAACCTCTGAAGGACAGTAGTGACCTCACAGCTGGAGACCACAAATAAGTGCAGGATGAAAGCAAAGTGATCTGACAAGCACCCTTTCCCAAAGGTATATCATCTCCCCACCCCAATCTCTTTGGAAAATTACAGAATCCCCACCAGTAAAGAAATACTTTCACAATCTGCCCCCAGGCACACGGTCAAAAGGCAGCTAAACTGGGAAAGGCCGGCTTCCGGCACCTGGGATTTCTTTCCAGATCCACTCAGGTATACAGCGAAATCTCATATCCCTGCAGTAGACAGAAAAAAAGATGTTAAAACTTTTTGTCTATCACTGTCAACTAACTTCTCATTAGGCATTTTTAAAGGCAAAGAAGTGCTGTGGGTGGCAACCCATAGCTCAGTGGGTAGGGTGCCAGCCACAGACACTGAGGCTGGTGGTTTTGAACCCAGCCTGCGCCAGCTAAAATCAACAATGACAACTACAACAACAAAAACAACAACAACAACAAAAATAGCCGGGTGTTGTGGTAGGTGCCTGTGGTCCCCACTACTTGGGAGGCTGAGGCAAGAGAATCTCTTAAGCCCAAGAGTTTGAGGTTGCTGTGAGCTGTGACGCCAAGGCACTCTACTGAGGGCAATATAGTGAGACTGTCTCAAACAATAACAAAGAAAAAATTAAAAAATAATAAAAAAAAAATTAAAGGCACAGAAGTGCTGAACAATTTGCACGCCCCATCTCATTTAATTGGTGCACAAACGCTTGTGAGAGTCTGAGTCTATGAGTCCCACATTTTACAGCTCATGGAACCGAGGCTCAGAGGACATGGCATAGCCATGACCACAGCAGATAAGAGGGACTAATTGAAGAGTTTTTTTCTCACAAACCTTCCAGAGTTTGTCCTCTGCACTGACTCTCCTTGACCCCAGAAGGCCCTGTTTCCTGCCCTTCAGTCACCAGACCTGAGTCCTTTACATGCTCTAGCTGTGGGACTCAGCCCATACCTCCCTTCTCCACAGCCTTCAAACCCACATCAAGAAACCTTCCCCATTCAGAATTGATCATATTTTTGCTTGTGCTTCTGGCTGAGCTGCAATAGAGTTAACCATATTGTATCTCCCCCACCAACCCAAATAGTATCTACAGTTAGTGGGCACATGCCACAGTCTACCCTTAATCCATTCATCCTCACAGCTCTAGGAGGGAGGCGCCATTATTGCCCCCATTTTATAGGTAAGGAAACTGAGGCCCAGAGGGATGAACAACTTCCTCATGGTCACACAACTAAGAAGGGACAAAGCCAGAGAGAGCTTAGATACTTAATGGCCACTGCCAGATAATTCTGGAAGGAACACCAGGGTGGGAGCAGGCACTTCTTACTGTTAGATGGGATGAGTGCTGCCTCCAACCTCCCCTTCCTGGGAGGCCATTCCCAGTGTCTTCAAGTTATTAGAACTAAGTCATTAAAACAGTACGTTATGGGTGGTGCCTGTATCTCAGTGAGTAGGGTGTCGGCCCCCTTTACCGAGGGTGGTGGGTTCGAACCCAGCCCCAACCAAACTACAACAACAAAAAAAAATAGCCAGGCGTTGTGGCGGGCACCTGTAGTGCCAGTTACTCCGTAGGCTGAGGCAAGAGAATCACCTAAGCCTATGAGCTGGAGGTTGCTATGCGCTGTGATGCCACGGCACTCTACCAAGGGCAACAAAGTAAGATTCTGTCTCTAAAGAAAAAAAAAAAAAGCATTATGTATGGGTCACTCTTAGGTTGCTTTCTTCCTCTCCCATTAAAAAACGAATTCTCTGAGAAACTCTGTGAGTTCAACATGCCTTGTTTAGAATTACACAATGCGTTAGGTCACAGGCAATTTGGTCAGTCATTTGAAAACTGCCAGTACCGAGGCCGATAATTCTGGAGGCTTGAAGCATACCAACACCAAGATGTCTTCTTTGGGTAGAGGGAGAGAGAAGGAACTTGAACATCCTGCAATCTATGGAAAGAAAGCTCCTCATTAACAGCCCAGGGACAAACTGTGCTACTCCCCTCCCCCCAGTACTCAGACAACTAATCTAAGAAATAAAATTGCTCTACTTAGGTGGTGCCTGTGGCTCAAGGAGTAGGGCACCTGACCCATATATCGGAGGTGGTGGGTTCAAACCTGGCCCCGGCCAAAAACTGCAAAATACAAACAACAAAAGAAATGGCTCTATTTATTCCTTTAATCCAGGGTTCCAACTGTCTTGTTTGCTTGAGGCAGAAAAGAGACATCACCTAGAATACTGGTTAAGAGAATGGATCTTCCCCTCTGCTACTTTCTCTCCAGGGGAATCCAGGCAACTGGGGGACAGAGGGGCAACTTGGCTACAGAGCCTCCCAAAACAACGTTGCAATTGTCCTTCCAGCCTGGTGATAAATATGCAAGTGGGACACAGAATTTCCCGAAGGGAAGAGCTACCAGTCTCAGGCAAACAGTTCCCTCCCACTTAACCCCACCAGGCCCAGAAGAGCCTCAGGCCAGCTGACTTTGAACCTCAGCCTCACACTTCACCCTAAGTAGCAAACCGACACATCTTCGCAGTGGTACAAAGAGATCTTTTCCTTCGAATTCTAGCTCAGGCCCCAAACTTCAATTCATAACCAAATGTGCCCGGGCCCACCCCTGAGCCAAACCCTGGGAACCAGAAATGTGCATAGGGGAGGGATGGCCTCCCTCAGGGAAGTACCAGCTGCTTTCTCAATCCACTGCAAAAGCCAGGGCTCTCCCTCCCCACTCCACTCTACCTGCCGCCTGAGCGACACCTACCCACTGGAGCACCCTGGAATTACCACCCATATCAAGGGCCCTGAAGGCTCACAGCACAGGGTTGCACTATGGCCCACCAGGCCAGGAACTGAGTCATGTGATTCACACCCTCAGCCTCCACCCCAGCTCCACCAGTCAGCTGAATAGAAATCCTTTAATCTTGGAGGACAGCGGATACCTTGAGTAAAGCCATCATGAAGTTCAGCCCAGGAAAAGCAGGTGGGCGTCAGGACACAAGGCTGCCTACAATTTCATAACACTCAGGGGAGCCCAGAAACGCAACCATAATGGTAAACATACACTCCAATCCACTGGAGTAGGGGCGATAAAGAAATGTGCACTTGGACTCGGGAGGCTGAAGCAGGAAGATCACTAGAACCCAGGAGTTCGAGGTTGCTGTGAGCTAGGCTTATGCTGTGGCACTCTAGCCTGGGCAGCAGAGTGAGACCCTGTCTCTGTCTCAAAAAAAAAAAAAAAAAAAAAAAGAAAAAGAAAGAAAAACTGCAGCTGAACCCTTTTATCCATCAATTCACTTCAAGAAGGTCTGAAAGAAATGACAAATCGCATGTGCCAAGCCCAGGCTAACAGGCATTGATGGCTGTTGTGAGAGAGAGACCTACTGTGTGCCAAGTTGCCGCCAAGACCCTGAACACAGAGTGTGAAACTCTCAGAACCACTAGGCGCAAGGAACTGCATCCCAGAGGGTGGCATTTCTCTCCTTTAGGATCTCGAGAATACCAACAGGCTGGTGATCCTTCAAGCCTTGTGTGCAGAATGTGTGGCTGAAGGCAGGTAGCGGTGTCCGAGCCTTTCCTGCTGGTCCCGGCTCCCCGAGGCCGCGGTCACAAGAGGCTCCAGGCACCAGACGGTCTGAACCCACCCAGGAGCCGGCCGCCAGGCGCAGCGGCGCGGGCGACAACCCAGCCCGAGGGAGGACGCGCCGAGGCGCCCTGGCCGCGGTCCAGGGGCAGGTGCAGGAGCCGCGCGACGAGTGCCGTGTGCGAGGGCGGGCGGACCGGCGCCGCGGGGAGAGGCGCGGGCCCCGGGAGCCTGACGCCAGGGCGTGGTGCAGGTGGCGGTGGGGGCAGAGTCGACACCGTACCTTGATTTTAGACCTGGCAACCGGGCGCTGCGTCGCCGCCAGGTGTCCATTGGGGTCCTCAGCGTCGCCAGGATCGGGAATTTCGCGCTCGGGGGCGTGCGGGGACGAGCTGCTCTCGGCACCTCCAGGCTCCCCCGCGCTGCTGCTGCTGCTGCTGCTGCTGCCGCTGCCGCCGTCGCTGCGGCAGTCCTCGTGGGGGTCGTGGTGCAGGCGGCCCAGGTCCACTGCGGAGGGAGGGGCCGCCCCAACATACACACCCGGCGTCAGGCGGGGACCGCCGCGGGCGGCAGTTTGACCTGCAGGCTGTGCCGCCGCCGCCCCGCCCCGGACTTGGGCACCTCGCCAAGTGGGCAAAATCGCGAGGGTGGGCAGGTAGGCCCCTGCTTGGCCACTCGAGCTAGTTCGGGGGGGTTGTTTCTTAGGGCCAGCCCCCGCGCCCACGAGGAACAGAGGGCCACGCGCGGCGGAGGACCCCGCGCGCCAAGTTTCCTCTCCGGGTGGGGGACGCCTGTCTGACCTCTCCCCAGCTAGCCCCGGAGGGGCTGGTGAACCTCTGTGCACCCTCGTGAGCTCGTGGGATCGGAGGTCGGCCCCAGCTGGCTTTCATCCCCCTTGCTGGGCCACCACCTCAGCCCGCGCAGCAGCCAACGGTCCCGCCGCCAGGCAATTAGAGGCTCTCACTAAGAGGAAGGGGGCTCCGGGTGTCCCGGGCTCCCCAGCCTCTCACTCCCTGCCCTCCCCCGCCTGAAAGACGTCTGAGTGCCCCCCGGAAGAAAGAGAGAAGGTGGGGAGTCCAGCCCGCGGGGCAGCAGAGGACCCCGCCACCCCTTCCCCCACCCTGGGAGCTCCGCGCCTAGGCCCGGCCCCCGCGCGGCGCTCACCTGGGATGTAGGTGTCTGCCCTGTTCTCATCCGGGAGCTCATCCCAGCTGCGGACCGAGACCCCCAGGCTCCTCCTCTTCACCAGGAAGACTTTGGGCATGGCGGGGTCCCCTCTCCGACTGAGGCCCCCTCCTCCCAGCTGCTCCCGCTAGAGGCGGCGGCTCGGTCCCCGGCTCCCCGCGGCCGGAGCCCACCTTCCCGCCTCGCCTGCCCTCTCCCTCCACCCCCACCGCTGTGCGGCCAGGCCTCTCCCCCGCTCGCCTGGCGACTCCCGGCCTCCCGGCTCCGCGACACCTATCCCTTAAATCGCGGGTGAGACCACGCCGGGGAAAAAGTTTCATAAGGTGGAATAGAAAAGGCACCAGGAAACTTGGGAGTGAGCATGCGCCCTGCAACATAACGGTGTCAACAAGCTCGCTACCTGTCCGACCGGTTCCGGCGGCCGGGGCTGCCTGTTCCAGCCCTTCCTTAGGCATGAATGTTTGCAAAAGAATTTAGACTGTTCTTCCCCCTCCTCTTTTTAAAAAGAGGTAGAACATTTTTCACTCAAGCCCCTGCCCCATTCCCCCATCGCATGCACCTCAGGGAGAACTCTTCGAGGTACGCCCTAGGTCGCCCTCCCAGGGCACCCACTCCCCGGCGAGTCGGGGCCTCCCACTACCTTCTCCATCCCCCTCCCCCCCGTGGATTCGTCTCCGACAAGCTAGCCAGAAAATGGCTCGGTTCCTCTTGTGGATGGTTCCCGGGCTTGCTGAAATCTCTGCAGTCGGACAGGGGAGGCGGCGGGGAGATCTGGTAAAGGGGGATTGGAGCTTGAGCTCCCCATCAACTACAATAGCCGCCCAAATAAGCATAAAAATAAATCTTAAAATTCAGGATTTTTACAACATGTTATTTTACCGTTTTGCATCATACAATCTAAAAAAAAAACAGGCTTGCTCTGCCAAAGTAGCGTCCACCTCAAGATGTTGCACCTCAAAAGCCCCATCACCCCAAATAAACATGCAATAAAAACCAAAGCCAAGTGTATGTTATGCAAACTCCGCTTTGAAATTCGGCTCCATTCCTCGCCCACTTCCACTGTCGCCTCCCCTAACCACCCCATTCCCAAATTCTGAGTCTGGAAAATACCTTTCCAGGAAGCCAGTAAAGTGAAGATTGGTTACACCTCGCTGCCGATACTGGGGATGTGGCTGGAAAGCTTTGTATTTATTTTTATTTTTGTCTTTTCCTATCAACCTGTATGCCCGGAGGGGAGCGGGAGAGAAGTAAGGCGAGTTGGTAAAATAAAGATGCCAAGTTTCTAAAGCAGCTGTGCCCCACGTTGAGGATCGTGCTGTCCTTTTCAAGGCCCTGTTCTGATGTCCCCAAGACAACCGGCACAGCCTCCTGGGTCGCCGCTGTCGCCCTCCTCCAGGACGGAATTAGGCCAGTGCCAGCAGCCGGCGGGCTGCGGGGGCGTGACTGGCCCGGGTGCCCAGGCGCCTGCAGCTCCGCGCGCAGCCGGCCTCACCTGTCTGTAACCTGACCCGCTGTGCGCCCGGCCCGCAGGACCCGGGAATCGACGCAGCGGATTTCCCTGTCCTCTCCTGTCCTGGAATGGCCCTTGGTAACGGATTTCTCGGCTTGGCTGTCGAACCCTCTGGGCGCACGGAGAGGGGTGCAGTCCTCCCGGGGCTGCGCGGGGGACAGGAGCGCCAGGCCTCCGGCTTAGCCTTCGAGGAGTCACTACTCTCTTTGGTCTGAACTCTGACCTCCAGATTTACTCTGAGGAAACCGACCAAGAATGAGAAAGACTTTGATCCCGGGGAGACTGAAAAGGGGGAGGAAGGCATTTCTGTAGCACCGCAAGGAAACGAGGTGACTTCCTGACTGTAAGGCTGATGGTGCAGCTTCTGGGAGACTCTGCACGTGTTATTTTTATCTGCCAACAAACGAGATTTGCTAGAAAGAAGGAACTTGGGTTGAATGAAAGCGTAAAAATAAAGTAAATCTATAAAATGACAGGATTACTCCCCCGTCTCTAAACATCTTCAAAACTTCATTCAAGGTTCTTTATTTTATAAAAGAGGCAGTGAACCCCACTAATAAAGGTAGGGTTTTTTTTTCTTCTTCCTTTATCTGATTTCAAATCAATGAACACCTGGACAACTTTGTCTATTTCCGTTATTTGAAGGCTTGTAGAATGTTGGCAGAGAAGGCTAGAAACTTCAACAGCAACAGCGTGTTTATGGATTTAGGGTGGAAACTAACAGCGAAAACGACACCTTCATTCCACATAGTTGGATGCGCATCCGCTGCATTTCCTGGGCTTTTCTGTGAGAGAAAGGAATTTTTAGGTGTTTTCTCTCTCCCTTTCTTTTTTTCTTGATCAGAACTATTAGAGGTTTATCAATACTGTGGACAAATACAAAGAACAAGCTTTTGTCTTTGTTGACTTTTCTCTATTGTAAGGTTTGTTTTCTAAGTATTATGAAAGGAGTTTATAGAGCATACCTGAAAATTGGATAAGAAATGAACCCGAAGATGAAAAATAAGAATAAAAAAATAAAAAATTGGGCGGTGCCTGTGGCTCAAGGAGTAGGGTACTAGCCCCATATACCTGGGGTGGCAGGTTCAAATCCAATCCCGGCCAAAACTGCAATAAATAAATAAATAAATAATTAAAGGAAGATTTGGTAAATGTGACTGCAGAAAAATTAAGAGTGTTTATCAGAATGCATAGCATGAAGAGTGATAGGCTAAACAACAAAGTGAGAAAACTTTTTGTAACACATTTATGTTACAAATGATTAGAATGCAGAACATATGAAGAACTGCATGAGTTGGTAAGAAAAAGACAAACTTGGCAGGGCGTGGTGGCTCACACCTGTAATCCTACCACTCTGGGAGGCCAAGGCAGTGGATTGCTTGAGCTCAGGTGAGACAAGCCTGAGCAAGAGTGAGACCCTGTCTCTCCTGAAAATAGAAACATTAGATGTCTGTAGTCCCAGCTATTCAGGAGGCTGAAGCAAGAGGATCACTTGAGCCCTGGAGTTTGAGGATGCTTTTAGTTGTCTGATGCCACTAACAGAGTTTTTGAGACTCTGTCTTAAAAAAAAAAAAAAAAAGAAAGGAAGGAAGGAAGGAAGGAAAAAGTAAAACATGATAGAAAAATGGCAAAAGGTGTGAAAAGGCATTTCTTTCCAGAAAGAGAGACTGTGAATGTCTATCAACGTATAAAAAGTTGCTTAATCTCTGGGGTGGTGCCTGTGGCTCAGTGGGTAGGGCACTGGCTCCGAGGGTGGCGGGTTCAAACCCACCCAGTCAAACTGCAACAACAACAACAAAAATAGCTGGGCATTGTGGCAGGGGCCTAAAAAAAAAAAAAAGAAAAGAAAGTTGCTCAATCTCATTCATAAACAGGAGAATACAAATTAAAATGAGGATGAAATGCTGTTTTTTATCAGACTGCCAAAATTTAAAAGTCTGAACAAAACACATGTTGGTGAGGATCTCAATCGCTGTGACCATGCACACTTTGCTAATGGGCACGTGGATTAATTCAAACATTTTGGAAAGAGTTTCACTTTATCTAGTAAGACTGAGCATACACATATCAAATGAGACAGAAATCCACTTTTGACGATGCTAATCTAGAAAAAGTATTATACTTAACGTACCACAAGTCACAGACAAGAACACTCATTGAAGTAGGATTCATTAAACTCAAAAAATTACAAATCTAACCTAAAAATAAAAGGCACGACTCAAATACTACCAACAACTAATTGGGTGAGTAAATTGTGATAAATTCATACAAAGAAAATAAATGGGCCCTTAGTGACATTCATCAATAAAGCTACACGATCACATAGAATTAAAAAGGAAATTACAGAAAAATCGTATAAATTTCAAATTATTGTTTAAAGCAGATAAAACAATATCTTATTTAGGAATACAAAACTATTAGGTAACAAGCAACAGTTTGGAAGAATTTCAAGAGAATTATGTGAAGTGAAAAATGTAAATCCCGAAGTTTACATATTTATGATTCCATTTTTATAACATTCTTGAAATTACAAAATTATAAAAATGAAGAAAAGATTAGTGATTGCTAAGAGTTAAGTTTCTGTAATATTTATCATTGAAGAAAACTGAAGAAAGACACACAACTGCATGCAAATTTATATTATCTAAAAAGTAATAATTTTTAGGCTCCACGCCCGTAGCACAGTGGTTATGGCACTGGCCATATGCACTGAGGCTGGCGGGTTCGAACCGGGCCCAGGACTGCTAAAACAACGACAACTGCAACAAAAAATAGCCGGATATTGTGGCGGGCGTTCTCCCGAGTGTGAGGTAGCAAGGGTCTGTCTCAAAAAAGAAAAAAAAAAAGGTAATAATTTTTGAAAATGATTAGGCACAGAAAGAAAATGATTAATACAAAAAAAAAAAGAAAGAAAATGATTAATACAAAAATCAGGATAGCAGTGTCCACCAGAGGAAAGAAATGGACATAAAACAAGGAGGTTTCCCACACAAAGAAAAGGCAAATGTTTGATGATGGATATCCAAATTACCTTGATTTGATCAGTACACATTGTATACATGCATCAAAATATCACATGTACCCCCAAATACGTTCAACTATTATATATCAATGAAAACGTTTTGAAAAAAATTGAAAGGGACAAACAGGGGTAGGAGTTCTGAAGTACTGGTAATACTGGATTTCTGAACCAGAAACAAGAGCAATTTTTCTTATTTCATGGCGTATACGTATTACATACACTCTTATTATATAATATACTCATCTTTCACAATAAATTTTTAGCTTTATTGAGGTATAATTGACAAAAATTATATATATTCAAGGTATACAAGCGATGCTTTGATGCACATTGTGAAGTGGTTACCATGACCAAGCTAATTAACATCCCCTTCACCACACACAGTTATCCCTGTGCATTTGCACAATGAGGATATTTATTCTTCTCTTAGCAAACAAGTATGTGATACATTATTACTACTACTACCTTCATGATGCTGCACATTAGGGCTCCAGAACCATTCATCTTATAACTAAATTTGTACTCTTTGACCAACACCTCCCCTCTTCCTCTGCCCCACCCCCGTGGTAACTACCGTTCTACTCTCTGTTTCTATGGGTTTGGCTGTTTCAGATTCTATATATAAGTAAGATTGTATGATAGCTGTCTTTCTGCATCTGGCTTATTTCACTTACCATAATGTCCTGAAGGTTTATGCCTATTGTTGAAAGGGAAGGATTACTCCTTTGTCCAAGGCTGAATAACATTATATATAATAGGTACACCTATATCACATTGTCTTTATCCATCCATCTATGGATGGACACTTAGGTTGTTTCCCATACTTGGCTACTGTGAATAAAGCTGCAGTGAACATGGAGTGTGATCGTCATGATAGTGATTTTATTTCCTTTGGATTTACACCCAGAAGTAGGATTGCTGGATCATATGGTAGTTCTATTTTTATTTTTTTGAGAAATTTCTGTACTATTTTCCATAATGGCTGTACCAATTTACATTCTCACCAACAATATCTAAGGGCTGACTTTTCTCTACATCCTTGTCAATACTTGTTATCTTTTGCATTTTTGATAATAGCCATCCTAACATTTATGAGGTAATATCTCACTATAATTTTAAGACAGAGCTTGGCCCAGTCTCAGACTCCAAGAGTACCTCAGAACATGTACTCACTGATAATCTTCACTATAATTTTAATTTGCATTTCACTTTTCATGCACCTACCAGCCAATTTGTGTATCTTCTTCTTCTTCTTTTTTTTTTTTCCTCACTTTATCACCCTCGGTAGAGTGCTGTGGCATCACAGCTCACAGCAACCTCCAACTCCCAGGCTTAGGAGATTCTCTTGCCTCAGCTTCCTGAGGAGATGGGACTACAAGCGCCCACCACAACGCCCAGCTATTTTGCTGTTGTTGTTGTTGTTGCTGCAATTTGGCAGGGGCCAGGTTTGAATCCACCACCCTCCACATATGGAGCTGGCGCCCTACTCACTGAGCCACAGGTGCCACCCTCTTCTTTTTTTCTTTTCTTATTTCAGGTTAATGTGAGGGTGCAAAGAACCAAGTCACAATATTTGAGTTTTTTAGGTAGAGTTCCTCTTGTAGTTCTGTCAATTTGTGTATCTTCTTTGAAAAGGTGTCTATTCATGTTCTTTGCCCATTTTTAAATCAGGTTATTCGGGTTTTCTCTATGGAGTTACATGAATTCCTTCTACATATATTTTGAATATACCCTTACTGGATATATGATTTGCAAACATTTTCCTCATTCCATATGTTGCGCTCTCATTTCGTGGATTGTCACAATAATTTTTAAAAGAGAAAACCAAGCAGGCTTGTGTAGTGAGCATGCGTCTTACTTATAGAAACCTTTTGCACGCCTTTACATTTAAGCAACTGAAAATTGCTTTCCCAAACTCCATGCCTTAAGGTGCAAGTATGTGACCCAGGTCTATGGGTCTATGACTGGGATAGACCCATAGACTTCATTTAGAGATGTATGATATGAACCAGGAGGGGCCCTCAGCATCCGCTGGGCCAAGGGTGATGGACAGATGCCCAAAGTGGCTCTGTGCTGAGCACGGGTGATAGCTACTGAGGCACACTGGCCACAGACAGCGGTGACAGAGCCCCCACGGGAGCAGCCCTGTCTTTAAGTGTCAATTCAGGCTGCTTCCTTTGAAGACCAAGTCGCAGGTCTCCTGAGATTCCATGTGCTCCTAGCATCCTTTAATAAATTCCTTTTCTGATTCAACTAGCTAGGTTCTGCTGCTGCATCTTGGGTCATCAATTCTCCAATTGTCATTGTCCCCAGGACAGCATTAAGATCGTCAGCCGTTTCTGGATCAAGGACAAATTCTCATTATCCCTACGCTATAATTCAAAATAAGAATAATACTAAACCACAAAATATCATTTTAAATCTCTTTTTTCTGTACTAATTTGCAAGGTTCTAGATAAACTCACTGCAGCAGAATCTCTCTCTTTCTCTCTTCCTCCTCCTCTTTTGTGCTCCTGCTTTTCTGGTGCCTTAAATAATCTGCCTCAAGTCCTGCACAGTCCCAGATGATGACCAGGGTGGTCACATGTGGTTATGGGCTACAAGCACTAGAATGGTGGGCAGTCTGAATTGAGAAGTGCTGCAAATAGACAGTACACACCAGATTTAATATAAAAAAGAATATAAAATATCTTAATAGTTTTGCATATTGACTTATATGTTGAAGTAATAGTATCTTGAATATATCAGGTTAAATAAAATACATTATTAATATTAAAATGTATTTCTTTTTTACTTAAGAAAAATAATTTTTGGAGACAGGCTCTCTTTATGTTGCATTGGCTAGAGTGCAGCAGATAGTGACAGGTGTGGTCTTGGCACACTGTAGCCTCGATCTCCTAGGCTCAAGGAATCCTCAGCCTCCTGGGTATCTAGCAGGGAGTACCCGTATGCACCCCTGTACCTGGATTTTTGTGTGTGTGGCTACTAGGACATTTAATATGACATCTGTGGTTCACACTGTTTCTATTGTACAGCGTAGTCTATACTAGAAGTGATTGGCATGAAAAAGCTATACTGTTCCAGAAAGCTACTCTTGGGCACCCCAAGATATTTCTGATCAGCATGTGATGGGGGGGCAGGGAGGTTGGTACAAGAGGCCAGTGCTTTGGCTTTGAAATCTGGCTCTGCCACTGACAAGTGGTTCTGCCATGGGGACATGGAAATACCATTTAAACACTTTGTGGTGCAGTGTCTTCATCCCTCAAATGGAACAATAACGTGTCCTCTACCTTACTCACAGGCTTACTGGGAGAATGGATTGGGATCATAATTCTAACTGTGCTTGGTGGAAGCATTATCCTGCCTTTCAAATAACAATGTTCAACATTAATTGAGGGCTTTCAGTGACCTAGCCACGGGTCATGTGTTCTGGATGCATTGTTCACTGAGCAAACCTCTGTGGGAGAGAAATACCTTTTTATTCTCATTTCACAAGTGAGAAAACAAAAGCTTAGAAAGGTTGAGAGCCTCTGCTCTGAGCCCCTCCTTCGGGCTGTCCCAGCATGCTAAGAACTGGCAGTGTGTCTATCAGGGCCCCCAAACTGCCTGGGATGTGCCAGGTGGGGGACCTCAGGTAGCCTGAGGTTACCTATTCTGTAAACACACTTGGAATTTTCTAAGAACAAGAGCTCAGTGTCTCCTCCAGGCTGACAAGCTCTGCACCCCTCCCCCTCCACGTGTCTGGGGAAGGGTGGGAAAGGAAGAGTCTCCCTGACAGACACCTGGGGTTTCCACATGCCCTCTGGCATTCCTTTCCTCATCTTGCAGTAGCTGAACTCTCATTTTCTCAGAAAGTGCTCCTTCCCCACCCTCAGCCCAGGCAATTCTAGACAGGCCAAACCGGCCCTCCTATAGGAGGTGGGCATTCAACCCTGCTAATTACAGCCTTTTGCCAACTCAGCCATGCTGACTGTTTGAGGGCAGACATGAGACCCAAGCAGGATCAGCTCCATGAATTAGCTGTTGTGAAGACTCCTTTTGCTCTGAGGAGAGGATGTGATTCAAGTCTGGGGCAGGAAGCCACCACCTTTGCCACCGGCAGCTACCTGCGGATGACATCCATAGATGAAAGCAAAGCCAAGAGATGGAAAAAGGAGGACCAGGTCCTCAAGACAGTGCAGGACCCAGCTCTGCCTGAAGCAAAGTTTACCTCTGGAGTGGTTGAATAACTTCTTCACTCTCTCTTCTCTCTTTCTCTTTATCCAGTTGGAATTGTGCTTTCTTACTTGGTCTGAACCAAATACCTATCATTATTTTTTAATTTTTTCAAATTTCCTTCCTTCCTTCCTTCTTCCATTATTTGAGACAGAGTCTCACTTTGTTGCCTTCTATACAGTGCCTTGGCATCACAGCTCACAGCAACCTCAACTCTTGAGCTCAAATAATTCTCTTGCCTCAGCCTCCCAAGTAGCTGGGATTACAGGCACCTGCCACAATGCCTGGCTATGTTTTAGAGACAAGGTCTTGCTCTGGCTTAGGCTGGTCTTTAACCGGTGAGCTCAGGCAATCCACCCACCTTGGGCTCCCAAGTGCTAGGATTACAAGTGTGAGCCACCGTGCCCAGCCTATTTTTTTCAAATTTTCTAAGAGTAGAGCGTGAACACAGTTCCCCACCACAAATTATGTAGTTGAGTTTCCCACATTTGGGGAAATCTCAGGGGTCAGCGTGTGCAGAGTGCAATGAATAACCCTCGCCCTGGGAAAACCACCTTTGTGATCACGGTAGCTCCTCTGCCAGGTAAGTAAACTAAATACCTATTAAAATGATACTTGCTTATTTCTTTGCTGTCCTCGTGACTCATGGAAAAGACAGTGTGACCTTTTCCAATGAGCTACACACTGGTTCTCCAGAGGGCACAATGCCACAATAACTTTTTTAGTTTACTTCCTGAGGCAGAAGGTACAGTTCTATAAATTAAGTATATACATATGAAACAACAAATCTCCACCATTTGGGATATGATAAAAACATACAGCTTGGGAGTGAGTTGATTATCATCTTAATAATTATTTTAAGATGCTTATAGGTGTGTGAGAATCCAGATCCACAAACTCCCGTGTATGAATAATGTCATAAGATTGTATTTTCTTTTATTTGACTTGGCCACCTTCTGCCCCTGCACTTAAGACCCTGTCCCCAGGAAGGACATGGGTGTCTGCACTGCTTTCTAGATCCTGAGCCTCTGTCCTTCTCTCTGGAGCAATCTGCCTTCTCTCCCATCATGATTCCATGTCCATTTCTCATGCTCTCTTTTCCACTCATGAATTCAGCTTTCTTTAAAGATGCAAGAAAACTGCCTTCAAAAGACCTTGCTCTCTCAAAATAGACCCCTACAGATAAGAAAGCAAGAAGGACCAGCTATCTGATTGGTACTGATAGAAGAAATACTACTTCTGGAATAAAACATAAATTAATACTGCAATAGTTTTTCTGCCACAAGCTTTTCTCAACAATTAACACATCCTTGCTGCCTCTCAGTCATGCATGGCTGTCTGCCTGCTTGTCTGAAGGGTATTTCACGGTCTTTGGTGAGTGTTAACATGGAAGCCAGAATGAAAAAGTTGTTCTCTCTGCAAGTCTTTTGATCCTTCTGATTAAAAAAGGAGAAGGTCTTAGCTTGGTGCTAATAGGTCTTTAACACCTCCTTCGCACCAGTTAACCTCCTTTTAAAGAGCAATGAGTATTTGGCTAAAAATTTATTTATTTATTTATTTATTTATTTATTTATTTATTTATTTATTTAGAGACAGAGTCTCACCCTGTCGCCCTCAGTAGAGTGCCGTCACAGCTCACAGCAACCTCCAACTTTTGGGCTTAAGAGATTCTCTTGCCTCAGCTGGGACTACAGGTGCTTGCTACAATGCCCAGCTATTTTTTGTTGCAGTTGTCATTGTTTAGCTGGCTTGGGCCGGGTTTCAATCCACCACCCTTGGTATATGTGACTGGCGCCATAACCACTGTGCTACGGGCACCCAGCCATTTGGCTAACATTTAATATCATTATTTGGTTGTTATACACCTATGTATTTTCAACTTTCTTGCTATTTATGGCAAGTGATTTTGGCTTCCCGTTTTTTTAGCAGCAATGGAAAATTTCCTTCTTTTTATTTATTTATTTATTTATGTTTTATTCTGTTGCTCAGGCTAGTGCTAAGGCATCACACTAGCTCACGGCAACCTCAAACTCCTGTATTCAAGCAATCCTTCTTCCTAACCCTACCAAATAACTGGGAATACAGGTGCCTGACACAATGCCCAGCTAATTTTTCTATTTTTAGTAAAGACAGAGTCTTTATCTTGCTCAGGCTGGTCTCGAAGTCCTAAACTCAAGCAATCTTCCCGCTTCGGCCTCCCAAAGTGCTAGGGTTACAGGTATGAGCCACTGTGCCTGGCCTAAAATTTGCTCCTTAAGTACATGTATTTAGTGATGAGTTGAGTTTAAAATGAGTATTAAGCAGGTAATATGCATTAAGTTGTCTATGTAGGAGATACCAGGAAGGGATGAAATGTGCAAGAAATATATCAGGGGGAATGTCTATGAGAGAAGTGGAGAGGGAGCTGGGTAAAGTTTTTAGAGTTGTCACACTGAGATAAAGGGCAGACCCCAGTCCAGCAAAGAGCAGGAGCAGGAAGGCAGGTTCAGCAAGGCCTGTCATCTGTCAGATGCGCCTGCAGGGGCAGCCTATTCTTCTCAGCCACTGGCTGGAGCCATCCAGGGGGAACCTGGCCTCACCCCTACATGACGATGGACTTCAGAGTGCAGTGGCTGAGGCCTCAGGTCTGTCACATTCTCTGCAGTCAGAGATGGGGTGGCACATTCTCATGGCCACAATAGGAGGAAATGGGTTGTACACCCATGGAGATAAGACCCTGCAGGTAGTGTCAGAAAAATGATTTGGGGCAGCACGGTTCTCTAGAAAGATGGCCATTTAGTGACAGACGATGATCCTCTTCCTTTTTGCTCTCTCCACTATGGTGGACTGAGAAACGTACCACCCCCCAAAGATACCCATGTCCTGATTCCTGGAAATGTGAGTCTTACCTTATTTGGAGCAAGGGTCTTTGCAAACGTAATTAAGGATTTTGAAATGAAGAGATTACCTTGGATTGTCTGGCTTGGGGATGAATGTCATTATAAATGTCCTTATAAGAGAGAAACAGGGGCGGCGCCTGTGGCTCAGTGAGTAGGGTGGTGGGTTCGAGCCCAGCCCTGGCCAAACTGCAACAAAAAAATAGCCGGGTGTTGTGGCAGGCGCCTGTAGTCCCAGCTACTTGGGAGGCTGAGGCAAGAGAATCGCCTAAACCCAGGAGTTGGAGGTTGCTGTGAGCTGTGATGCCACAGTACTCTATGAGGGCGATAAAGTGAGACTCTGTCTCTCTAAAAAGCAAAAAAAAAAGAGAGACAGAGAGAGAGAGAAACAGGTACACACACAGAGAGAATGACATACAATTTAGCCATATAAAATGAAATCTGTCATTTGCAGCAATGCAGATGAGCCTAGAGGACATTATATTAAGTGAAATAAGCCAGGCACAGAAAGATATCTACTGCCTGCTTTCACACATATGTGAAATTTTAAAAAGTTGATCTCATAGAAGTAGAAAATAGTGATTATCGGGAAGATAAGCAGAGGTTGGTTAAGGAAAATAAAGGTGCAGCTAGATAGGAAGAGTAAGTTCTAGTGTTCTATAGTAGTAGAGGGTGACTATAATATGCAACAATGTATCATATATTTTCACATACCTGGAAGAGCAGATTCAGAATGCTCCTAATGCAAAGAAATGATAACATTTTTGAGGTGATGGATGTATTGTTTACCCTGATTTGACCACTACACATTGTATATGTGTATTGAAAATACCATACTACTACACTGTATCCTGTAAATAAGTACAATCATTATGTTCAATTAAAAATAACAAACAGAGACAGAGGGAGGTTACACAGGCAGAAGAAGAGGATGCCATGTAGAGAATGGAGTGATGTGGCCACAAGCCCAGGAATGCCAGCAGCTGTCAGAACTCACCGGAGGCAGGACTGGTCTCTCCCCTAAAGTGTCCAAAGGGAGCTTGGCATTGCCAACACCTTGATTTTAGTCCAGGGACACTGATTTTGAACTTCTGGACCTTAAAACTGTGAAAGAACACATTTCTGTTGTTTTAAGCCACCATGTTCATAGTCATTTGTTACAGCAGGAAATGAAAGCCTCATCCTTTCCTCTTCCTTCCCCTCCCTTATTTGGGAAGTTTTCTGCTTCTTGTTTTATTATTATTATTATTATTTTTTTTTTTCTTTTGCAGTTTTTAGCCAGGGCAGGGTTTAAACCCACCACCTCCGGTATACAGGGCCAGGGCCCCACTCCTTGAGCCACAGGCGCCACCCTGTTTTGATTATTTTAATCACCTTTTGTGGGTTGTTTTTCTTTCTAGCTGCCCCTTTACTTACTCAGCAAATGTAATTTGACTTGCTAACCAATGATCCTGAGGTGCCTATTTTGGGGGAGAATTTTGTGATGATCTCTGAATGTTTCTTCTGCTTTGTTTTCTCTCTTTATAGCTTCCTTCACTTTCCCTATGTAGATCATGTACTAAACAAAACTTTCCCCAACCCTGTAACTCAAATCACATTCATTCCTCCAACCTGTGTTAGGTGATAGGGACCCAAAAGTTAAATAAATCTTTCTTCCTGGCCTCAAAGGGTTGTACTCTAGAAGGAGACAGAGAGGTATATTCAAAAGAGTCCAAGGTCAGATGCAGTGGCTCACACCTATAATCTCAGCACTTTGGGAGGCAGGAATTTGTGGTTACAGTGAGCTATGATCAGGCCACTGCACTTTAGCCTAGACCTCAGAGTGAGGCCCTGTCTCTAAAAAATAATAAAATAAAATAAAATTTACAAAGAGCTCTAATATCTTCCAACTGCTTTGGTAAAGGCCTGTATCCTGCCAGGCATGGTGTCTCAGGCCTGTAATCCTAGCACCCTGGGAGGCCAAGATGAGAAGATTGCTTGAGGCCAGGAGTTCAACAACCAGCTGAGCAAGAGTGAGATTGGGAGACCCTGTCTGTACTAAAAATAGAATAAAAACAGCTGGGTGTTGTGGCAGGCGGCTGTAATCCTAGCTACTCAGGAGACTGAGGCAGGAGGACCCTGTGAGCCCAGGAGTGAGGTTGCAGTGAGCTAGGTTGATGCCATGGTGCTCTAATCTGGGCAACAGAGTAAGACTCTGTCTCAACAAGAACAGCAACAAAAAAGCCAGTATCCATCTGGTATTGTGGTACAAAGGAGGTGGTTGTTAACTCTATTGTAGTGTGAAAGGTTAGGAAGTTTCTTTAGAAGAGGTTATTTTTGAGGCCTGACATTCCAATCAGCAATGGCAACCATTGCTCAAACATTGTTGTATATCATTATGTACCGAGTACTGAGTAATGAGTTGCATACATAAATGTGGCTAACATAATGTGGTGAACAGATTTTGCCAGTTATATACCATTCCCCAGGTTTTTTTTTTTTTTACAACAGAGCTCTATATTTATTTGGCATAGTAGCATAGCCAATTCAATTCTCTCTCTCCCACCTCCCCTTTCAGCTATATGACATAGTTTCCTCCAATGAATCATAAGAAGAACTCTACTAGATGTGATGCCTAGAGGTATGGCAGCCACTTTGTGACTATGTGGTTGCCAACATGCATATGAAAGCCCAGATGTCAATGTGAGCAGAACAGAAAGGGACAGGCTGGGCCTTTGAGGGCTTCATTGAATAGCTGAAACAATGTCTGCCACTGTGCATTTTTATATTCCTCATAACAAGAGGAAAAATGCCCTCCATTGTTTAATCCAGTGCTCTTTCTTGCAGCCAAATGAGTATCTAACACATTAAGATTCTGATAAAGCCTGATCTAGAGGATGCTGAAGGAACAAGAGAGAAAAAGAGCTTCCATAATAGACGGCAAGGTTTATTTCACAGCTGAATGACTTTGAGACTTTCTCCTTGGTACTTCACTGTCCTCTCTTTTTGAATCTTGGCAGGTTCTACAGCTTTGACCAATAGAATATGCTGAAAGTTATGCCATGCCAGGTTCTGGGCTGTGAGAGATCAGAAATTTCAAATTCTTGTCTCTCTGAGGGTTCTCTCTGGGGGAAGCCAGCGGTCATGTAAGAAGTCCAAGTAGGCTGAAAGAAAGCTTAAATGAACTATAGGGAGAGGCCTTATAGGGAGGGAGCAATGCCTGACCAGCTCTACCTGCTCCAGCCACCCTAGTCTAGGGCAGACGTGTGAGTGACAATGACTCCAGCCTGTGGCACCATTGGATTATAACTTCAGGAGCCAAATCACAGCTGCCTAGCTGACACCATTAACTCCAGAAACATAATAGCCTCCAATAGCCTCCAAGTTTTGTGGTGACTTGTTACCTAGCAACAGACACCCAGGACTGGTAGATACAATTATTATCATTACTTTGGAGATGGGGACATGGAGGCTCAGAGAGGTTCTCCCATAAGAACATCAAGCCATAATGTGGCCAGTCCAGATGTGAG
This sequence comes from Loris lydekkerianus, assembly GCA_963574355.1. Taxonomy (NCBI): domain Eukaryota; kingdom Metazoa; phylum Chordata; class Mammalia; order Primates; family Lorisidae; genus Loris; species Loris lydekkerianus. The sequence continues at coordinate 69,595 of CAUYPK010090745.1, forward strand.
TCCAGTTGTCTTGGTTTGGAGGGAGTTTGGAAAGGAAAATGTGCCAAGGGTGTTGAGGGTAGAAAAGTATTCCCTGGCTGTAGAGGTCCTGGGGACCTCAGCCTAAACAGTTCTAGGGAAGGGACATAAGAAAACTCAAGACTCCAGTGAGTGGAGTGTGAATGGAAGGTAAGGACATGAAAACACAGCAGATAATTCCTGCAGAAGGCTGGCTATGAGAAGGAGGAAAGAGGCAGGCTCTCATCTGGAAAGCGTACTTAGCATAGGAAGTGTTATTTTTATTTAACCTTGTTTTTATTATAAAACATTTCAAATATACACAAAGTAGAATAGTGCAATGAAGCCCCACACACCCACCACCAGCTACAGTAATCATCAAATGGCACGCTCCACAGGATTTATGTTAAAATACATTCCCTAATATATTTCCTTCCTTCCTTCCTTCCTTCCTTCCTTCCTTCCTTCCTTCCTTCCTTCCTCCCTCTTTCCCTCCCTCCCTCCTTCCTTCCCTTTTCTCTCCCTTCCTTCTTTCTTCTTCTTCTTCTTCTTTTTTTTTTTTTTTTGAGAGAGAGTCACACTATGTCGCCCTCCATAGAGTGCTGTGGCGTCACAGCTCACAGCAATCTCCAACTCTTGGGCTTAAGTGATTCTCTTACCACAATGCCCCATTATTTTTTTGTTGCAGTTGTCATTGTTGTTTAGCTGGCCAGGGCTGGGTTCGAACCCGCCAGCCTTGGTGCATGTGGCCCCACCATAACCACTGTGCTGCAGGCACCAAGCCAACTCATATATAATTTCATGAGTTAATACTTCAGTGTGTATTCCCAACACACATAACCACAGTACTAATATTGTTAATGTGTGCCATAAATCTCTTTTAGGTTCTCCCCTCCATTTCTATTTTTCCTCGCAGTTTATTTGTTGAGGAAACCAGGTTATTTATCTGGTGAGATTTCTCAGTCTGGATTCTACTGATTCTCTATCTGTGGTGCTAGTTTATTCTATAGTCCCTTGTATTTTCCAATACTGGTCGTTAGATCTAGAACGTCAATCAGACTCAGAGTTGACTTTTTGGTAAGGAAGCATCAGTAGTGTTGAGCCTTCTAGTGGAAGGCTCAGAATGTCTTGTCCCTCCTTTTGTGGTTTTAGCAGCCATTTGTGACTGTCACCTATACCATTATTTCATTGGGATTTATAGATTGCTGACACTCTCATTCTATCATTCCTTCTTCATTAGCTGAAATACTTACCTAAAGAAAAACTTCTTCTCATCAATGATTTAATCCCCAAGATAGAGTGCATAGGAAAGGTAAGCTATATACTTTGTTCTGGAAGGGGGTTTTCTACATGAGACAGACCCCAAAGAACTTCACTGTTCTTTGCCACATAGGATTTTCCAGCCCACCATCATAATCTTTCCTTCCCCAATACTCTCTTTTTGTCATCCTTGTCTAAAGAAACCTTACCCTGACAAGCCTGTGTCACTTACTCTTTACAGGTCTGTCTCTGAGCTGGTGACCGCAGCTGGGAATATCCCAGGCCTGGCTGTTTTCCTGAACCTCCAGCACTCAGTGCCACACAGTGACTACTACTAGGCTCTCTGAGAATGCACTATTGACACCTTGTAACTGTGACCAAGTCGATGCCTGTGGCTCAAGCGGCTAAGGCACCAGCCACATACACCTGAGCTGGCAGGTTCGAATCCAGGCCGAGGAGCTCACTTGGGCATTTAAATATAAACAGTTTAATATTAACTCTTTTAAATATAAACAGTTCCATGTGGTTGGTGGCTACCATATTAGCACTGATGATAGAAAATTTCCATAATTGCAGAAGGTTCTATTACTGTGGTGTAGGAAATCGGTCTTCCCGCTCCCCAAGACAACCAGTTCATAGTTTTTTCCCCACACCTCATCTCCCCATCATTTTCTCCACTCTCCATTCTTCCTTGACAATAAAAAATATAGATGCTCCTCTATTGCATTCTCCACTCTCTATTGAGTATACAGAAGCGCTCAGATAAAAGCTTCCACCATCTCCCATCTCTAATCCTTCAGACCCCCCACACTGGCCACTGTGGATGAAATGCCCATGTTCCCATTGGAAGGCAAAGCTTTCATGATGCTTCAAGTCCTGTTCTCCTTTGAATCATCAAAGACTTTGTTGCTTCACTTATCTCCTTCCCTCTGTTTCAGCTATGTCTTCTACTCCAGATCATTTCCATCAGTGAGCTTGTATGCTGTTATCCCTTCCCCCTCATAATACAAATTTATTTTTATTTATTTATATATTTTTTTGAGACAGAGCTTCAAGCTGTCGCCCTGGGTAGAGTGCTGTGGCATCATAGCTCACAGCAACCTCCAACTCCTGGGTTCAAGTGATTCTCCTGTCTCTGCCTCCCAGGTAGCTGGGACTACAGGTGCCTGCCACAACACCTGGCTATTTTTTTTTCTTTTTTTTTTTTTTTTGGTTGCAGCTCTCATTGTTGTTTGGTGGGCCTGGACCCGGCCTGGATTCGAACCTGACAGCTCAGGTGTATGTGGCTGGCGCCTTAGCCACTTGAGCCACAAGCATCAAGCCCATAATTCAGTTTTAAAGATAATTTTTAAACTTTTCACTTCATTTTAGATGTGTCTTTTTGTAAGTAGTTTGTAACTGAGTTTGAAGCAAGCTCAGACCCCTTGTCTTTTAAATGGGGGAGGGGGGTTTAAAACTTTAGTTCTTATTTTAAAAACTTTTCTTTTTTTTTGAGACAGAATCTTATTTTGTCACTCTCGGTAGAGTGCTATAGCATCATAGCTCACAGCAACCTCCAACTTACGTTGGTTGGCTCTTGCCTCAGCCTCCCAAGTAGCTGGGGCTACAGGTACCTGCCACAAGGCCTGGCTATTTTTAGAGATGAGGTCTCACTCTGGCTCAGGCTGGTCTCGAACCTGTGAGCTCAGGCAATCTACCAGTCTCGGCCTCCCAGAGAGCTAGGATTACAGGTGTGAGCCACTGCGCCCAGCTGAGTTCTGCCCTCTTGAGACGTGTCAGGCCACAGGCATGGTGTGGAAGGGCAATGCAGGTGGAAGAAGCAACATCTCAGGGACATCAGGGATCTCCACAGAGAGGGCAGGAGGAGAAAGAAGGCTAGACACACAGGATGTATGACTCTTCCTCCCCACCCTACCCCCATAGAAGGATAGACATAATCACTCTCCCCCTCCCCCCCCAGAGAAGGATAGACATAATCATTTTCTAGATTATGGGGACTTAACCTCCAGGCATGAAAGAAGTCCTGAGGCAGCCTCTAGACTATACACGTCCCTTTAAGCCCTGAGCCCACTGAATGGATATATTTCTTTTTGCCTACTCAGCTGTTAGGGTAACACTGCTCTCCATTCCAGGCTTGTGCTTTTGACTGGGGCTGATTCCACACCCCAATTGCACAGGTATGACCTAGGCCTGGCCAAAGAGCCACAGACACAGGGATGGCTCAGGGGTTAGCAGTGCCCCATTGTAATCCAATAAGAGCCAATTCCATGACTTGATAGAACTAAGAATGAATGAGTTATCTTTCAGCCAGGGTTAACAAACTGGTAAAATGTCAGCCTGAATCTGCTGCTGATTATTTTTGCCTCTGTATGAGGGGGTGGGGGTGGGGGTGAGGAGGCAGCAACCACTGAAAAGGAAGCTGAATCAGGGTAAATGGGTAAATGAAGCCATTTTCTTTGATGTGGTGATTCAGGCACCTGGCTACTTCCATTTTATGGCTCTGCCATCCCTAAGACTAAGAGTTCTTTGCTTCCATCCGGCATAAGAACAAAAATGAGGGGGGTTGGGTGTGCATCCACTTTTTAAAATCCAGCTTATGATTTCTATTCACATTATATTGCAAAGAATTAGTCATCTGGCCACACATAGATTTAAGGAGGGCTGGGAAATGGGTCCCTGCATGGGAAGCCACATTCATGAGACAACTCCATTGTATGAAATTAGTAGCACAAATTTTTGGAGGACCACCAGTCATCTCTTATACATGCAGGGATAATAAGGGGATCGTAAAAGTGGCTGGAAAGGTTAGGGTAGGCAAGACTTTGAAGATCCCTAAACATGCAAAAGAATTTAGACTTGATTCTAGTGGCAATTATAAAGCCATCAAAAGCTTTGAGCTAGAGGGTGGATGGTTGAATTTGCATTAGAATGGTAATTCTACCATAGTGAGAGGTTAAACATGGTTGGTATGGAGTAAATGTGGTGTCCCCTCAAAAATTCATGTGGAAACATAATCCCCATTGTGGCAGAATTATATTAAAAGGTGTGGCCTTTTGGAAAATGATTAAGTCATGAGAGCTCCATTAGCATGAATGGATTAATGGCATATTAAAAAGGACTTCGGGAAGAACTCATCCCTCCTGCCTTTCTACCATCCACCATGTCAGGTAGCAGCTTCAAGGCACCATCTTGGAAGCACAGAGCAACCCTCCCTAGACACCAATGCCAACACCTTGACCTTGGACTTCCCAGCCTCCAGATCAAAAAATAAATTTATGTTCTTTTTGATTTCTATTTTTATTTTTTTAGAGACAGAGTCTCACTTTATCACCCTTGGTAGAGTGCTATGATATCACAGCTCACAGAAACCTCCAACTCCTAGGTTTAGGTGATTCTTTTGCCTCAGACTCCTGAGTACCTGGGACTACAGGTACTGCCACAACGCCTGGCTACTTTTTTTGTTGCAGTTTGCCCAGGGCTGGGTTTGAATCCACCACCCTTGGTATATGGGGCCGGCACCCTACTCACTGACCCACAGGTGCTGCCCAAATTTATGTTCTTTTAAAATTACCCAGTATGCCAGGTACGGTGGTTCATGCCTGTAATCCTAGTACTCTGGGAAGCGGAGGGATTGCCTCAGCTCACAGGTTCAAGATCAGCCTGAGCCAGAGTGAGACCTCATTTCTAAAAATAGACGGGTGCCTGTAGTCTCAGCTTCTTGGGAGGCTGAGGCAAGAGAATTGCTTAAGCTCGAGAGTTGGAGGTTGCTGTGAGCTGTAACACCATGGCACTCTACTGAGGGTGACAAAGTAAGACTTGTCTGCTCAGAGCCTGTAGTGCAGTGGTTATGGTGCCTGTAGCCGAGGCTGGCGGTGTTCAAGCTCCACCCAGGCCAACTAAATAACAACTACAACAGAAAATAGCCAGGCATTGTGGCAAACACCTGTAGTCCCAGCTACTTGGGAGGCTGAGGCAAGAGAATACTTAAGCCCAAGAGTTTGAGGTTGCTATGAGCTATGATACCACAGAACTGTACCAAGGGTGACATAGTGTGACTCTGTCTCAAAAAAAAAAAAAAAGTAAGACTGTCTCAAAAAAATACAATAAAATATAGTACAATAAAATAAAATTACCCATATGTGGCATTTTGTTACAGGGGCACAAATGCATTGAGACAAAGGTGCTTTGGCTGCATCTAGCAGAGCTTTTCAGATTCTCCTGCGATCCGGACCCTAAAGCTGGCTTCAGCTCAGTTGCTACTGTGCCTTTTGTTTTTGTCATCCTTTCTACTTTCCTTGGGTTTGATTTGCTGTTCTTTTTAGAGTTTCTTGAGATAGAAATCTTTCTTCTTTTCTAATATATTCACCTAAGCTATACATTTCCCTCCAACTACTTCTTTAGCTATTATACGTTCCACACGTGGGATTATGTCACATCTTCTGATACAGTTCTCACTGGGATAAAAATCAAAATGTCAGCAGGCCTGTGCCAGGGATCCTCAAACTTTTTCTCAGTTTAAAATGAGAAAAACAAATGAATTCCGGCTGAAGAAATTACTATCAAATACCTAATCAGTACTCCGCAAAATTGTCAAGGTCATGAACAAGAAGGAAAGTCTGAGAAGCCATATCAGCCAAGAGGAGCTTCAGGAGAAGAAACAACTACATGTAATGTGGTATCCTGGGGGGATTCTGGAGGAGAGAGACATCAAGAAAAGACAGAGGAAATCTGGATAACTTTTTCAACTGTCTCTCAGACAGTTGGAAGGCCGGAATATAGTTAAAAAAAAAAACAACTATGAACAAATTCCTATACACACTGCACATATCCTATTTTGAAGTACAAAAAAAAAACAGGAACAAATACAATCACGCCACCTCATGTGGCCCACGGGCTGTAGTTTGAGGACCCCTGATAGGCTCTAAGGAAGAACCCATATTCTATTTTTTTTCTTCTTTTTTTTTTTTGTAGAGACAGAGTCTCACTTTATTGCCCTTGGTAGAGTGCCATGGTGTCACACAGCTCACACACAGCAGCCTCCAACTCCTGGGCTTAGGTGATTCTCTTGCCTCAGCCTCCCAAGTAGCTGGGACTACAGGTGCCTGCCACAACACCTGGCTATTTTTTGTTGTAGTTTGGCTGGGGCCGGGTTTGAACCCACCACCCTTGGTATATGGGGCCAGTGCCCTACTCACTGAGCCACAGGCACCACTTGAGAACCCATATTCTTGTCTTTTCCAGACAAGGAAAAGCCTCTTCTAGAGGCTTCCCACTTTCCTTGGCCCAGGGGCCCCTTCCACCTTCAAAGCTAGCAATGGCAAGTTGAATTCTCATATCCATCACTCTGATTTCCTCTTTTCCCTCCCTGTTCTACTTTTAAGGCAGCAGTTCTCACCCTGTGAGTTGTGACCCCTTTGGGGTCAAACGACCCTTTCACAGGGGTCGCCTAAGACTATCCTGCATATCAGATATTTACATTACAATTCATAATAGTAGCAAAATTACAGTTATGAAGTATAATAGCAACGAAAATAATTTTATGGTTGGGGGTCTCCACAACATGAGGAACTGTATTAAAGGGTCGCGGCATTAGGAAGGTTGAGAACACTGTTAAGGACTCCTGTAAATATATTAGGTCCACCTGGATATTACAGGATAATCTCCCTATTTTAGAATTAGTTAATAAGCAACATTAATTCTATATGGAAACTTAACTCCTCTTTGCATATAACATAACATCTTTACAGGTTCTGAAGATGAAGGTGTAGACTTCTTTGGGGAGGACATTATTCTGCCTAGTGCATCACCCTCCTGGAGATGGAGCACAACTCCCCACGCCTTGAGTGTGGACTGTGCAGTGAATTTCTTCCAAAGAGTGCAGTATGGAAATGGGAAACAAAAGAGTAACCTTTCAGTAGAGAAGCCCACAACACCTTCTCAGCCAGGTGATCGAGGTCAACATCAACAGTGCTGAGTCCATAGATATTATGCACCCCATATAAAGTGATGAGAATGGCACTTTACAAAGTCTGTAGTCTTCTGTCCCCAAACTCATAAACTCAGTTTAAAATGATAAAAACAAATGAATTCTGGCTGAAGAAATTACTACCAAATACCTAATCAGTACTCCGCAAAATTGTCAAGGTCATGAACTAGAAGGAAAGTCTGAGAAGCCATATCAGCCAAGAGGAGCTTCAGGAGAAGAAACAACTAAATGTAATGTGGTATCCTGGGGGGATTCTGGAGGAGAGAGACATCAAGAAAAGACAGAGGAAATCTGGATAAGATGTGGACTGCAGTTAATAATACATACCCATATTGGTTCATACTAATGAAGATACTAATAATAGGAGAAATTAGGCAGAGGATTTATGAAAACTCTCTATACTATCTCCATGGTCTTTCTGTAAATTTAACATTGTTCTAAAAAATAACATTTTTGGCCGGGCAAGGTGGTTTACACCTGTAATCCTGGCACTCTGGGAGGCCAGAGCAGATGGATTGCCTGAGCTCACAAGTTTGAGACCAGCCTGAGCCAGAGTGAGACCTCATCTCTAAAAATAGCTGGGCATTGTGGTGGGTACCTGTAGTCCCAGCTACTTGAGAGGCAGAGGCAAGAGCCAACCAACTTAAGCCCAGGAGTTGGAGGTTGCTGTGAGCTATGATGCTATAGGACTCTACTGAGGGTGACAAAGTGAGATTCTGTCTCAAAAAAAAAATTGTTTTTTAAATAAGAACTGACGTTTTAACCCCTCATTTAAAAGACAAGGGGTCTTAGCTAGCTTCAAACTCAGTTACAAACTCCTTACAAAAAGACACATCTAAAATAAAGTGAAAAGTTAAGAAATTATCTTTTAAAAATAAATTATGAGGGGAAAGGGAAGATGAAGAGAAATTTGTTAAGGGTACAAAAATACAGTTAGGGGCAGTGCCTGTGGCTCAGTAGGGTGCTGGCCCCATATACCAAGGGTGGCGGGTTCAAACCTGGCCGCAGCCAAACTGCAACAAACAAACAGCCGGGTGTTGTGGCAGGTGCCTGTAGTCCCAGCTGCTCGGGAGGCTGAGGCAAGAGAATCGCCTAAGCCCAGGAGTTGGAGGTTGCTGTGAGCTGTGTGACACCACGGCACTCTACAGAGGGCAATAAAGTGAGACTCTGTCTCAAAAAAAATAAAAAAAGATTCTGAAGGAAAGAAATTGGAAAAGCCAGACACCAAGAACCAAGGAAGGAAACCATAATAAACTTTAAAAAATAAAATACTTCTTCCTTTTTTTTTTTTTTGAGACAGACAAAGCCTCAAGCTGTGGCCCTGGGTAGAGTGCTGTGGCATCACAGCTCACAGCAACCTCCAACTCCTGGGCTCAAGTGATTCTCCTGTCTCTGCCTCCCAAATAGCTAGGACTACAGGCACCTGCTACAACATCCGGCTATTTTTTGGTTGCAGCCGTCATTGTTGTTTGGCAGCCGGGCTGGATTCACACCTGCCAGCTCAGGTTTATGTGGCTAGCGCCTTAGTCGCTTGAGCCACAGGCGCCGAGCCAAAAATAAAATATTTCTTTTACCGTATTGTAGTTGGGCTCTAAAATAAAAAGGAAAAAATACTTTAAAAAACTATGGTTGATGAACCAAGAAAAAGAAGGTCATGGTCAAAAGTTACAAAGATAACTAATTGAAGAATTCAAGAATAAAATAAAAGGAGAAAAAGAGGGGAAAAGTAGTGAATGTAAAGATGATTTATTGTCGTATTCATGATAGAGAACTCATAGATATTGCCCATATTTTGGTACATCAACAAATAAAAGAGTTGCCACTACAGGCAACATCTGTGGGGGTTTGGGGAGGGGTAGCTCCCAACTGTTCCACTGGCAGTAACAGCTTGGAGTTCTGTTTAGATACTAGCCTTTCCCAACTCTGTTCCATATGGTTTGGGTGGAGTTGTTGCTGAATCGGCTTATCTGTTCCTGCCCATTGACTCAGTTTGAACAGAGAGCTTTAGCCTGTGGCCCAGGACTCTGTACCTGCAAAACTTTTCTTATTTCTGCAGGGACAGTACCTGTGAAATAAGGCATGTTTAATGTTAAGAGGCACTCTAAGTACTATTTTATTTCTGTGTTTATGATCTTGATATTCTCTTTCATTTATCAGAAGAGGGAATGGTGTCTGGCCTAAACAGGCCAGAGAAGGCCCCAATCCCTTCTATGGGAAAAGCGTCCTAGTGGATGAACTGCAGGAAGGGTATAGAACGTTTGTTGCCAACATCTGGTGACATGCATATATGTCCCCTTGGCACCCACCCTTACACAGGGAAGGCTGCTTACTACAAACACCTCCAAATCCTCTGCCTAAACGCAGGTGTTTTTTCTGTCTCTGCCTTTCTCTCTCTAAGATCAAGCTAGGCTAGCAAATAGGACAAGTTGAAAGTCATGTATTAATGACAGACAAGGAGTTAATGCATAAACACTGGGGCTTCCTTTCTCCTCTGCCAGCATAACTCTGAGGCATTCTCTGCAACCATAACAGGTTGGTTGCCCTGTATCTATGACAAGTCAATAGACCAGGCCTCGGGTTGCGGCAGAAAAGAGATTTTTTGTTTCTTTTCTTTCTTTTTTTTTTTTTTTTTCGAGATAGAGTGTCAACCTGGGTAGGGTGCCATGGCACCATCATAGCTCACAGCAACCTCCAATTCTTGGGCTCATGAGATCCCCTTGTCTCAATTTTTCTATTTTTAGTAGAGAAGGGGTCTTGCTCTTGCTCAGGCTGGTCTCGAACTCGTGAGTTCAAGCAATCCACTCACCTTGGCCTCCCTGGGTGCTAGGATTACAGGCGAAAGCCACCGTGCCAGCCAGAGAAAGAGATTTAATCCTAAAGCCCTACATTGAGGAGGTGGGAGGAAACCTCTAATTGGCCTCTGGAGGAGTTTGAGGCTAGGGATTTTAGAGTCTGGCCAGGGGGTGGGGATCGGTGATTGTCTGAAGAGTACAGAGCTGAGTCCTGCGACATGGAGATAAGGAAACTATTAATAAGTTCTCACACTGACTCCGTTCCTCCGTTCCTCCGTGGGGGTCAACAAATTGGCGGGCACTGTTCTATTGGAATCCAGGAGCTGAAAAATATCTTAACCAATTCCTAGACAAAAGCCGTATTATTCTAAAGTCAGAAGTCCTAACTGTTGGGATAATGGGGTGCAAATGGTCAGTACCTAGTGCTATGTGGCTTTCTGGGTTACGAGAGCCAAAATGCAGCCTGATTAATGCTTGATTATATTTCAGTAGAATCCTTGTCAGCCCTGTGAGGTTGGGTGCACCTCTACACTGTCCCGGGGTTTCCTGAGCACAAGACCCTGGATCACACACCCTTTTTCTACAGGCTCCCTTCTCCTTATCTTGCTTCCCTACTGCCTTGTTTTCACCTCTTAAGTAAAATAAACTACTTGCAGTTGAACATTTGACTCGGGGTGAGATCCTGGAGGAATTTACAGGACAGCTGGGTTTTGCTTTCCTTGAAATGTCCCTTGGTCTCCTTCCCTCTAAGTTCCCATGGTGGTTCCATCCCAGCTCCAAGCCTGAGCGCGTCAGGCAGACCCAGCCAATCAGCATCGCTCTTTCCCCAGTCACGGGGATTGGATTGGCTCAAGGGCAGCCAATGAAATGTAAGGACGCTTTTGCAGGTGGAGAAGCCAGTGGTTCTTCTGTGAGGCTGGGAGGATGGAGGCTGGGTTTGCTGCGTGGTCTTGCCAGCTTGTCTGAAAATGGATCTGACAGAGATGCTGAGACAGCAGGCCCTGTGGGCTGGCTAGCGCCCCTGAATCAAACTGTGCTTCAAGCCGGAATTATTCTTAAGTTTTCAGTTAGATGAGCTAGGAAATTCCCTATTTAGTTTAAACCCCAATTCCTAATGGATACAAGATGGGAGTGAAAACTGGGCCTTCCCCTTATGAGAAAGAAAGACAGTTGTCTGACTTGGCTTTATGCCAAAGCAGTTGCATTCAGATAGACGTGGTGGGAATTGATCTCTCTTTACATCGGAGAGAAAACCCACATGGACCTCTCTGGTCCCTGAGGGGCCAGACACCCCCAGTCTGGGGATCAGGCTTTGGGAAGAACGGATGGCCAGGACGTTCAGCTCGGGCTTCCTATAGGAACTCGGAAGCAAGATCTTCTGAGTTGCAGACAGTCCCAGATGGACACTTTGTACTCTAAACCCAGGTAGGATTAACAATTAGCAGATCCCTGCTTTCTTTTTCTGGGAAAATCTGAGCCCCAAACAGACAAATCAGAATTTACATGAAAACAGAGTCTTGTCTCCTGAAAGTGACTTTGGGGAAACAGAAATCTTTCCCCTATTCCACAGTGGCCCATGTCAATAGCGGGACACAGTACTCCCCTTCCAACCAAGTATCCCTAAAGTTACGATGCCAATGCTTCTGCATGAGATGGCTCTATTAGCTATTATCAGACTTTAATACCTGAGTGACATGTATTACAGAATGACACTGAAAGCAGAGCATGTAGGGGACGTGAGGTAAGGAACCTAGAGAGAGGTCTCAGCCACAGAGGATAAAGGATTGTGAGCTGAGAACCCAAGTGTGCCTACAGTAGACCTTAAAACTGGTAAGAGGGGAGAGGGGGATGCAGGGGACATTGTCTTTTTCAAAAAGAGGAAAATTGTTTTGCTAGGCATTTGCTTATACTCTAAACATTTATCTGATTCTCTTAGTTTCACCTTAGACCAAAACTGACCTAGCCTGTGAATTTACTTTTACGCTACAAGGGTGGAACTAGGTAGTTGCCAGGGAGACTGTACTGCCTGCAAAGTCAGAAATATTCACTGTCTGGCCCTTTACTGGAAAATGTTTGCTGATTCCTTGAAGCCAGTGGATCTCTAACTTCAGTGTGCACTGGAGGCTTGTTAACAAATGACTGGGCCCCACCCCCAAGGCCTCTGCTTTAGTTTGTCTGAGCTGGGATTCAAGAATAGTTGGGCCTTGAATGACATGGGTCGAAATTCATAGGTCCACTTAGAAGCATATATTTTTCAGCCTCTGCCACTCCTAAGATAGCAAAACAGCTTCTCTCCCTCCTCCTTAGCCTAGTCAATGGGAAGACAACCAGGATGAAGACGTTTATGACTACCCACTTGCACTTACTGCATAGGCAATGTATTTTCTCTTCCTCATGATTTTCTTTTCTTTCTTTCTTTTTTTTTGTTTTTAGAGACAGAGTCTCATTTTGTTGCTCTAGGTAGAGTGCTGTAGTGTCACAGCTCATAGCAACCTCCAGCTCTTGGGCTTAGGCAATTCTCTTGCCTCAGCCTCTTGAGTAGCTGGGACTATAGGCGCTCACCACAACGCCTGGCTATTTTTTTGTTACAGTTTGGCTGGGGCCGGGTTCAAACCCGCCACCCTCAGTATATGGGGCCAGCGCCCTACTCACTGAGCCACAGGCGCCTCTCCCCTTATGATTTTCTTAATAACCTCTTCTTTTCTCTTGCCTACTTTATTGTAAGAGTACAGTATATAATATATATAGCACATGAAATATGTGTTAATCAATTGTTTATATTAATCCGTAAGGCTTCTAGTCACCAGTAAGCTATTAGTAGTTAAGTTTCGGGGGAGCCAAAACTTAATGTATAGATTTTCTATGCCAAAATTAGAAGCCTGAAAACAGCCTTTGGTTGGGCAGCCAGCCATATATCCAGCAAGATGGAAAATAGATCTGAGAGAGGACAGCTAGCAGGCTCATAGCACTCTAACATTTTCCAGTAACTTAACAAAGGCTGAGTTCTCTCTCATACTACATGTTCATGCCAAGCAAGCTAGGGACTGGCACACCACAAAAGTCCATCCACAAGATTTTTTTTTTTAAGATATGTATGACAATATTCACAGAAGCTGTATTTATGACAGGAGCTTCTGTATTTAAACCAGGATCCTCTCAAAAGTCCATTTATTAGCAGAGCAGGTATATAAATTTTGGTATGTTCATTAATGAAACACTATCTAGTCCAAAAAAAGAACCAACTACTTTTCATCCATCCAATAGCATAGATTTATGTGTCAAAGGTATAATGTCAAGGGAAAGAGGTCAGACACAAAAGACAACACGCTAGGATTAGATTCATATAATGTTCACAGCCAGGTGGAAATACTCTAAGATGGTATAAGTCAGGATTGGGGCTGGAAGGGAACACAAAGGAGCCTTTGAGAGGAACTAGAAATATACCATACTGTGCTCTGGGTGGTGGCTTCACCAAGATATTCATTTGTTAAGGTTCATCAAGCTATACACTTAAGATTTGTACTTTTGCTCATATAAATAATACCCAAGTTTTTAAAAATGCTTTAAAAATGTCAATTATTTTAATCTGATTTGTGCGCATCCAGGAGGTGTTGTACAAAGTGTTGAAAAACACTGTTTGCTGTTAGCTCCTTGACAGCAGATCCCTTATCTTTGCTCGACAAACACAGCAAGGCACTGTGTGAGGCTCTGGGGACACAGAACAGACATGGGGCCTGCCCTCAGTGAATACAGTATTTTCTGTGCATGACAAGGGGGATGATGATATCTGGAATCCACCAAATTCAAGGTTACCTTTTGTCCTGCTAGGAGAAAATGCAGCTGCGTGAGAACAAATGGCCCTGTTTCCCAAGAGGGAAAAGATTTTTTAAAGTTCCTATAACCACTATGGGCCTGGGAGAGGATTAAACCTTACTTGTTACAGACCACTTCTAAAGAAAAAAAATTATATTTGAATAGTAAAAAAGCATGGATCAGGATTCATACGACTTTTTTTGGCCTGCCACTTAATTTCCAATAGAGCCTTATGGGAACATAGTGCTCTTTTTGTCCTGATGTTAGCCTGATTTATGCTTATCTTGTCTATTTTTTTGTCTTTGTATAAGAGTATCAGAGGTGTTTAAAGAGCAACATCCAGACTCCAAATACAGCTGCCAAGGAGAACGTGTTATGCTGGGGGGACTGGCTGCCACATGGCAGACAACTGTGGCTTTCTAGCTTCTGGTTTCTGAGATGGGGGAGCCAGGAAGTCTGTCATCTTTGGGTTCCACGAATCTCACATAGTCAGGCAGGGGCTCCTTAGGGCCAGTGTTACTAGTTGGGTCCCAGGACAGTATGATCTTCACAATGATAATGTAGTAGGTAATAGGAACCCACTGTGACTCAGCCCATCCACAGTTGCATGGATATGAGCCCTCAGTCCTCGAAGCTTCCCAGACACCACAACCTCCCAGCCCTTGGCTCCTCTCTCCAGGATGAACAGCAGCATATCACAGCAAGCCCTCTGCAAAGCAGGACCTCCTAAGAGTTTGTAACACAGGGACTCTGCCTGGGCAATAGCACACAGACCTCTGGGGGCCACCTTTTCGGCATAAAGTTCCACATTGTCCTCTGAGAAGCCAAACCTTTCCTGCACTATAGTGGTCAATTTCCAAACCTACTGGATCTTCTCACCAAGAGCATTCTTTGTTCTGAGGGCATAGATTTCTTAACGACCAGACCTCAACTCCAGAGTAGCCACCTTTGGTCGGCTCCTGAATGAGAAACTCATTCGGTTCAGTTTTGAAGATGCCATCAGCAACAAACCTTCTCTTCTTTCCTCTTTTTGGAAATTTGCACTGCCATCTTGTGACTGTGCACCATGGAAAGGAAAGACTATGCTAGTTTTGCCTAATGTCTTCATGTTATAAAAACCTGTTAGTTCCACTAGTTTGGGGGGCTATTCTTTCATATTTTCTATTTAAACAACTATATCATCTGCTAACAAAGTTTTATGCCTTTATTCATAATCTGTATACATTTTATTGTCTTAGTGCTATAGCTAGAACTTCCAGTATAATATTGAAAAGAAGTAAGCAGATGGGACATCTTCACCTTGTTTCTGATTTTCTTACTTACTTTTTTTTTTTTTTTTTTGAGACAGAGTCTCACTATGTTGCCCTTGGTAGAGTGCTATGGCATCACAGTTCACAGCAACCTCAAACTCTTGGGCTTAAGTGATTCTCTTGCCTCAGCCTCCCAAGTAGCTGGGACTACAGGCGCCCACCACAACGCCCAGCTTACTTTTTTTATTGCAGTTGTCATTGTTGTTTAGCTAGCCTGGGCTGGGTTCAAATCCTCCAGCCTTGGTTCATGTGGCCAGCGGTAACCACTGTGCGATGGGCACCAAACCCTTGTTTCTGATCTTAATGGGATAGCTTCCAGTTTTTCACCATGAAGTATGATGTTAACTGCAAGATTTTTGTAGATAATATTGATCAAGTTGAGAAAGTTCCTTCTATCCCTAGTTTACTGAGAGTTTTTATCACAAATGAATACTGGATTTTGTCAAATGCTTTTTCTGCATCTGTTGATATGTGGGTTTTTCTTTTTTAATCTATTGATGCAATTGATTACATTAATTGATTTTGAAATGTTAGATCGGCTTTGAATACCTAGAACAAATTTCACATTGGTTGTGATATATAATTATCACAATATAAAAATAATTTCATATATTTCATGTATTTCAGATTGTCTATTTTTGTGTGTGTGAACTTTGACAGAATGTGTCTTTTATTGAACTGGTTCATTTCATTTAGGTTATCAAATTTGTGGACATAGAATTGTTCGTAGTATTTCTTTATTACCATCTTAGTGTTTATGGGACCAATAGTGATTCCCCTTTTTTCATTTCCGATATTAGTAATTTGTGTCCTCTTTTTCTTCCATACTTAGCCTGGATAGAATCTTATCAATTTTATTTATCTTTCCCCCAAACCAGCTTTTAATTTCAATGATATTTTGTGTGGATTTCCTGTTTTAAATTTATATGATTTCTGCCCTAATTTTTATTATTTCTTTATTTCTGCTTACTTTGGAATTTATTTACTCTTCTAATTTCCTAAGGTAGAAACTTAGATGATCTTTTTTTTTTTTTTCAGACAGAGTCTCACTATTTTGCCCTCAGTAAAGTGCCATGGCGTTACAGCTCACAGCAACCCCAAACTCCTGGGCTTAAGTGATATCCTTGCCTCAACCTCCCAAGCAACTGAGACTACAGGCACCCTCCACAATGCCCAGCTATTTTTTGTTGTTGTTGTTGTTGCAGTTGTCATTGTTATTTAGCTGGCCCGGGCGAGGTTCAAACCCTCGAGCCTGGGTGTATGTGGTTAGTGCCCTACCCACTGAGCTACGAGCGCCACTCTAGATGATTGATTTTTGATCTTACTTCTTACTTCTTTACTTACTCTTTTTATTTCTTACTATATACATTCAGCTATAAATTTCCCTCTAAGCACTGCTTTCATCAAATCCCATAAGTATTGGTAAGTGGTGCTTTTATTTAGTTAAAAATATATTAAAATTTCTGGCTCTGCGCCTGTGGCTCAAGTGGCTAAGGCACCAGCCACATACACCTGAACTGGCAGGTTTGAATCCAGCCCAGGCCCGCCAAACAACAATGATGGCTGCAACCAAAAAATGGCCAGGTGTTGTGGCAGGTGCCTGTGGTCCCAGCTACTTGGGAGGCGGAGGCAGGAGAATCGTTTGAGCCTAGGAGTTAGAGGTTTCTGTGGGCTGTGATGCTATGGCACTCTACCCAGGGCAACAGCTTGAGGCTCTGTCTCCAAAAAAAAAAAAAAAAATATAATATCTATATTATAGATATAGATATAGATTAAAATTTCTTTTGAGATTTCTTTTTTGATCCATGTGGTATTTAGAAGTGGATTATTTAACCTCTGCATATTTGAAGATTTTCCAGTCATCCCTTTTGTTATTGATTTCTAGTTTAGTTCCATTGTGATCTGAGAATAGACATTTATGATTTCTGTTCTTTTAAATCTGTTAAGATATGTTTATGGTTCAGAATGTGGTCCCTATCTTGGTGAACATTCCATGTGAGCTTAGGAGAATATAAACTCTGCTACAGTTGGATGGAGTAGTTTATAGTTGTCAATTATTATATATCCAGTTGATGGATAAGGTTGTTGAGTTCAGCCAGGTCCCTCCTGATTTTCTTCCTGCTGGGTCTGTCCATTTCTGACACAGGGATGTTGAAGTCTCCAACTATAATACTGAATTCATCTGCTTCTCTTTACAGTTCTATCAGTGTTTGCCTCATGTAGTTGGATGCCGTATCATCAGGTGCGTACACATGGAGCATTGTGTGTCTTCTTGGAGAACTTCTCCTCCTCCTTTTACCATTATGTAATACCCCTCTTTATCCCTGGGAAGTTTTCATGCTTTGAAGTCTGCTTGTGTACTTACTTATTTTTAAGAGACAAGGTCTTACTATGTTGCCCAGGCTAGATTTGAACTCCTGGGCTCAAGCGGGCCTCCCACTTCAGCCTCCCTAGTAGTTGGGACTATGGGCATACACACGATGCCTGGCTCCCTTTTATTTTGATTACTTTTAGCCTGACATATCTTTCTATATTAATTTACTATTAAAAGTATGTGTCTTTATATTTAAAGTGTGTTTGTTTCTTGGAGACAACATAGCTGGGTCATGTTTTTTATATACTCTGATAATCTTTGGCAATTTTTTGTAGTTTGAAAATGATATGCCTGAGTGTCATTTTTTTTTGTAGAGACAGAGTCTTACTTTATCGCCCTCAGCATCACAGCTCACAGCAACCTCCAACTCCTGGGCTTAGGGGATTCTCTTGCCTCAGCCTCCCCAGTAGCTGGGACCACAGGTGCCCACCACAATGCCCGGCTATTTTTGTTTTTTTTTTGTTGTTGTTGTTGTTGTTGCAGTTTGGCCCGGGCCGGGTTTGAACCCACCACCCTCTGTATATGGGGCCGGCGCCCTCCTCACTGAGCCACAAGTGCCGCCCTTTTTGTTTGTTTTTGATTGGTATTTTTTCTTTTGGTTTGGGCATTTATCCCACTTGGTGTTCTCCAAGTTTCTCAGATGGTTTGGTGCTTAACATTAATTTGGGTGAAATTCTCAGTTATTTTTTTTTCAAATATTTCTTCTGTTCCTTTTTCTCTTTTTGTCCTTCTGGTATTTCCACTGTGCATATCTTATATCTTTTGGAATTGTCTCACCACTCCTCACAGTCCAATAACCTCTTGGGTATTCTGTTCTGATTTTGTTTTTCGAGCTCTATTCACTTTGCTTTTCATTTTTGGAGATTTCTATTCATGTACTCTCCGTCTCAGAGGTAATCTCCTCAGTCATGTTCAGTCTACTAATAAGCCCATCAAAGGCATCCTTCATTTAGTGTTTTTGATCTCTAGCTTTTCTTTTCTTTTTTTTTTTTTGAGACAAAGTCTCAAGCTGTCATCCTGGGTAGAGTGCCATGGCATCAGAGGTGGACAGATTGACTCTGGAACAGGACTTGATTTTGACAGCCCCTCATGCAGTAGAGAGCCACCTTCGAGGGGCTACAGATCACTGGATGTCAAATGACGGACTCGCCCAATGCCACAGCCTACTGCTTGATCAGCCATGACTGAACTTTGCCCAGACACAAAATCTGAATGAGATTATTTCTAGATATGGGCTACTTCTTTCAATTGGCTCAGATAATGGGCTGGCTTTCATTTCTACTTTGACCCAAGCAATTAATAAAGCCCTAGGTATACAGTGGAACCTCCACTGTGCCTACCAACTCCAAAGCTCAGGACAAATAGAATGAATTGGACCCTAAAAGAAACTTTAACCAAACTTATTAATGAGACTGGTGAAAAGTGGACAGAGCTCCTGCCCTTAGTAACTCTCAGCAAGGCTACTCCATATAGAGCAGGTTTTAGTCCTTATGAAATCATGTATAGGACACCTCCCCTCCTGCTCCCTCGTGTACCCTCAGCAGACATAACTAACCATACTCTTAAGTATCTCCAGTCCCTCTCCCAGGTCTGGAGGGACATCCACCCCAAGATTTGAGATACTTACTGGGACCCCAGAGGGGCCAAAAGGACTCCGAAAGTGCCTTTCAGCCCGAAGATCGAGTGTAAGTTAAGTCGTCCCAGAAAGAAGATCTCACCCCAAAGCGGAAGGGTTCCCTTTACCGGCATCCTCAGCACCCCCATGGCTGAGAGTCAATGGTTTGTCAGCATGCATACACCACACCAGGTGAAGAAGACCAAAGAAGACAGCAGAGCCCACTGGACGGCAGTCCCAGGAGAAAACCCTCTCAAGCTAAGGCTGTTAAAATTTTGATTTCTTTCCTGTACAGGCTGGCCCGATATAGTTAATTGTGCCATCCAGGAGCCACCTAAGACCAGTGGGCCATTTGCACAATTGAATGACCCACAGTAACACTTTGCTTTCTATTCTGTTAAGAATGTGAAATGGTATGCATCATCTTTCTCAAGTAGATTTAGCTTTTGACTGTTGGTTATGTCTACAACCCCAACCCCCCATATGCAGTGTCACAGCTCACTGCAACCTCCATATTAAGTAGGGGTAGGCAAACAAGACTCAGACCAAGAGTCAAGGGTGTGACTCGGACATAAGACTTAGGGGAATGTTATGTCCCAACTCCATTTTGCTAAGGGCTTTCAACACTCCCCCTTTAAGGCAGAAAGCTCAGGTGAAAGAGTTTAGTAATAACTGCAAAACCCCAGCTTCTCCTTGTAAGGACTCCCCTTACCAGGCGTTGGCTCTTGTCAACTTCGGCTTGCATTAAGGACTCTCCCTCTCCTACCAAAAGCCCCTTATAAAAGGTTTCCACCCCTGCTTCTAGGGGTCGAGAGACTTTGAGGCGTGAGCCCACTTTTGCCCGGCCGATCAATGAAGGCCACTTGCTTAATTTGGACTCAGTGTGCTGGTGTTCCTCTACTCTACTCGCTTTGGGTACAACACTTGTAAGAGTAATCCAAAAGTTTAATGAAAGGTAAGATTCATTTGTGGAAACACATATGCATGCATTACATGAGTAATTGATTTTTATTCATTCATTTATTTATTTATTTGGAGACAGAATCTCACTTCGTTGCCCTCAGTAGAGTGCTGTGGTGTCACAGCTCACAGCAACCTCAAACTCTTGGGCTTAAGTGATTCTCTTGCCTCAATCTCCCAAGTAGCCAGGACTACAGGCACCCACCACCATACCTAGCTATTTTTTTTTTAATTTTTTTTAAAGACAGGGGTCTTGCTCTTGCTCACGTTAGTCTTGAACCTGTGAACTCAGGCAATCCACCTGCCTCAGCCTTCCAAGTATTGCGTTACAGGCTTGAGCCACTGCGCCTGGCCAAGTAATTGAGTTTTAAATTTTGTTTTCTAGTTGAAACAGTCATTTTTGTTTACATGACTTTTTCCTTTGAGGTGTTTTGTTTATGTTTATTTATTTTTTTAGAGACAAAGTCTCACTTTATCTATCGCCCTTGGTAGAGTGCCATGGTGTCACAGCTCACTGCAACCTCCAACTCCAGGGCTTAGGTGATTCTCTTGCTTCAGCCTCCCAAAGAGGGAGGCAGCCGCCACAACGCCAGGCTATTTTTTATTGCAGTTGGGCCAGGCCGTCTTCAGACCCGCCACCCTCGGTGTATGAGGCTGGCGCCCTACCCACTGAGCCACAGGCACTGCCCTGTTTATGTTTATTTTAACCTTCATATTTTCTCTAGTTCAGAAGTGCAGATTCTGAAGGCTGTGCCTCAATCACTGAATTCTACACCCCATATCCTGCACAAACCAATTGTTACTTGATGGCATGTGGACTTCTGGTCTTGTCTGTTCCTATTGTTGTCATTTAGATTTAATAAATTTGGTTGCCACTAAAAATGAAAACAAAAAAATAGATATAACTGAACAGAACAGACAAAATTCCTGCTTTCAGGAATTTCAGTAGGAGAAAAAAGGTAATACAAACAGATGTGATAAATAGGTAGCTCACACTGTATTTTAACAAGCAATACGAGCCAAGTGCTTACGGCTCATGCCTGTATCCCAACATTTTGGAAGACTGAGGTGGGTGAGGAGTTTGAGGAAAGCCTGGGCAACATAATGAGACCCTATCTCTTAAAAATCCCTACACTGCTGGTGGGATTGCAAACTATTACAGCCTTTTTGGAGAGAAGTATGGAGAATCCTCAAGGATCTAAAAGTAGACCTGCCATTTGATCCTGCAATCCCATTACTAGTTATCTACCCGGAAGAACAGAAATCATTTTTACCCCAAAGACATTGCACCAGAATGTTTATTGCAGCTCAATTCATAATTGCCAAGTCAGGAAGCAACCTAAGTGCCCATCAACCCATGAATGGATCCACAAACTGTGGTATATGTAGACCATGGAATATTATTCAGCCATTAAAAGATGGAGACTTTACATCCTTTACATTTACCTTGATGAAGTTGAAATACGCTCTTCTTAGTAAAGTATTGCAAGAATAGAAAAATAAATATCCAATGTAATCCATACTAATATGAAGCCAATATAGAAACAATTACATGTTCATATGAACAATAAAATGCAATATAGTCTGGTATGGAGTAGAAGGACATGGGAGGGAGAGGACGATTGGCAGAAGAAGGGAAGGGAGGGGATAAGGCGGAATCTCACCTAATGTGCACATCGTGAGAGTCTATAACATGCCTCCTGGGTGAGGGCTCTTTTACAAATGGAACTTTACCTGGAAGTGAGAACAATGTAACCTAAAAATTTATACCCTCATATTAATTTGTAATAAAAAATAAAAACAAATGAGTATGATGGTCAAGGTAGCTACATTGAGAATGTGATATTTCGGCTCAGCACCTGTAGCTAAAGAGGCTAAGGTGCCAGACACATACACCAGAGCTGGCAGGTTCGAATCCAGCCCGGGCCTGCCAAACAACGACAACTACAAACAAAAAATAGCCAGGCGTTGTGGCAGGCACTTGTAGTCCCAGCTACTTGGGAGGCTGAGGCAAAAAAATCGTTTAAGCCCAGGAGTTGGAGGTTGCTGTGAGCTGGGATGCCACAGCACTCTACCCAGGGCAACAGCTTGAGGCTCTGTCTCAAAAAAAAAAAAAAAAAAAAAAAAAAAAAGAGAATGTGATATTTCAGCAAAGACATGAAGGAGTGGAGAAAGGAGCCATGTGCATGCCTGGGAGAAAAGTGTTTCAGATAAAGGGAACAGCAAGCTCAAAGGTTCACAGTGAGGCCATGCCTGATGTGTTTGGGGGATAACAAGGAAGGCAGTGTGGCTAGAGTGTCATGACTGGGAAAGATGATGGTAGGCTGTGGGATCAGGTTAATGGTGGGCCAAAGTCATTTAGCACCCTATAGAACAGGCGTCCTCAAACTTTTTAAACAGGGGGCCAATTCACTGTCCCTCAGACCGTTGGAGGGCTGGAGTATAGTTTAAAAAAAAAAACAAAAACTATGAACAAATTCCTATGCACACTGCACATATCTTATTTTGAAGTAAAAAAACAAAATGGGAACAAATACAATCACACTGCCTCATGTGGCCCGTGGGCCACAGTTTGAGGACCCCTGTTATAGAACATGGGAATGATTTTGATTTTTTCTGAAGGAAATATGGGCCATTGCAGGGTTTTCAGAAGAGGGCTGGCACAATCTCATTTACATTTTAAGTCATCACTCTGGCAACTGAGTAGAGAATAGACCAGAGTGGGTAACCGTAGAAGCAAAAGACAAATTAGAGGACTATTTTAGAAATTCAGAGAAGAGAGAGTGGTGGCTTGTTCCTGGAGGACAGCAGATGCTTTGAAAATGAAACCAAAATGATTTGCAAATGGGTTGGTAGTGGGGTGAGAGATAAGGTAACCGCAGGGGATGACTTCAGGCTTTTGGCTTGAGAAGTTGCAAGGGTGAGATCACCATCTACTGAGCTGTGGATACAGGACCTGGGGGCAAAGATCAGGGCTTCAGTATGTACAGGTTAAGTGAGGTATGTACAAGATATCAAAGTGGAGCTGTTAAGAAAGCATTTTGATACACAACTCTGGAATTTAAGATTGAGGTCTGTTTGGATATATAAATTTAGGAGGTGTTAAATACCTGCATTTGAAGCCATGTGATTGGATAATGTCACCAATGAAATAAGTGCAAATAGAAAAGGAGACCAATGACAGCAAGGCTGAGTGCTGGGTGTGGGTGGGGTGGGGATATCTTTTGATCTTTATCCAGGGAGATCTGAGGAAGCTAGATACCTTCTTGCTACTTAATGATGTGAATAAAAGGCCTGGGCTGGCTCTGAGCTCATAGCTGAGTGGTTAGGGAGCCAGCCACATACGCTGGGACTGGCAGTTCGAACCGGCCCAGACCTGCTAAAAAATAATAACAACTACAACAGAAAAGCCGGGTATTGTGGTGTATAGTTCCAGCTACTTGGGAGCTGAGGAAGAGAAGTGCTTAAGCCCAAGAGTTTGAAGTTGCTGTGAGCTGTGATGCCACAATACCACCCTACTGAGGGAGACATACTGAGACTCTATCTCAAAAATAAGTAAAAAATAAAAGGCCTGGGGAGGAGTGTGTCTCAAGATTTCTTCCAAAGTGTCCAGGGAAGACACCAACAACAGCCTATACAGCCCTTTACTGCTGCAGACAGGAGATTGTTGGTTTTACTGTTTGGGGAAAGCGTGTTATACTGATTTTTTCTTTTCTTTTCTTTTTTTTTTTTTTTTTTTTTTTTAGACAGAGCCTAAAACTATTACCCAGTGTATATTGCTGTTAAATAAAAGCTAACAGCAACAACCAACAAATGGGAACAAGCGATTCACCTGCCTCCGCCTCCCAAGTAGCTGGGACTACAGGCGCCTGCCACAACGCCCCGTTATTTTTATTTATTTATTTTATTTTTATTTTTTTTTTGGTTGTAGCCGTCATTGTTGTTTGGTGGGCCTGGGCTGGATTGGAACCTGTCAGCTCAGATGTATGTGGCCGGCACCTTAGCCACTTGAGTCACAAGCACCGAGCTGATTATTTTCTTTTTTCTTTTCTTTTCTTTTTTTGAGAAAGTCTCACTTTGTCACCCACAGTAGAGTACCTTGGCATCATAGCGCATAGCAACCTCAAACTCTTGGGCTCAAGCGATCCTCCTGCCTCAGTTTTTCATTTTTAGTAGAGACAGGGGGTCTCACTCTTAAATAGGCTGGTCTCGAACTCATGAGCTCAAGTGATCTACCCACCTCAGCCTCTTAGAGTGCTAGGATTACAGGCGTGAACCACCTCGCCCGGCCATGCTGATTATTTTCTAACCTCTGAAGTTGCAAGTATCCTCTATCAGTACTTTGTCTGCAGCTGGAATTTACCCCAGGCTGTTCTAATTCCTTATTTTAGTTTAAGGTTTCAGAATAGTCTTAGCTTTCTTAAAGATGAATTTGTGTTTCTGTATGTTGGTCTCCTTGTTGATTTTGGATATTTCAGATTAGAAAAAAGAAATGACAACGCTATCATTTAAAATCTTTAAGTTCCCATTTTCACCTATGAAGGATCCCTTCATTCTCGTTTCATTGAAGCAGTATCTTCCTTTCTTCTCTAAGGTTAAAAATGGCAACACTTTTTGGGGGAAAGTGTGTTATGCTGATTCTTTCTTTTTCTTTCTTCTTTCTTTCTTTCTTTCTTTCTTTCTTTCTTTCTTTCTTTCTTTCTTTCTTTCTTTCACAGTCTCACTTTGTTGCCTGTGGTAGAGTGCCATGCCATCATAGCTCACAGCAACCTCAAACTTTTGGGCTCAAGCGATCCTCCTGCCTCAGCTTTTCATTTTTAGTAGAGACGGAGGTCTCACTTTTGCTCAGGCTGGTTTTGAACCAGTAAGTTCAAGTGATCCACCTTAGCCTCCCGGAGTGCTAGGATTACAGGCATGATCCTTCAAGTTTTGATTTTTTTCTCCTACTCACATTGATTCTTTTTTTCGGATGTTACTTTATTTGTTGGATGGATTTACTCTGTTTGGAGGTTGGGGATTGTGTTAGTTCATTAAGCATAGCTATAAAACAATACCTGAGGCTGGCAGTTTATAAGGAAAAGAGGTTTATTTGGCTCACAGTTCAGCAGACTGTAAAAGGAGAATAGTGCTAGCATCTGCTTCTGAGAAGGGCTTCAGGGAGCTTCCAATCAAGACACATGGCCAGATGTGTCACTTGGGTAGAGAAGGAAGAAAACAGAGAGGAGAGGGAGGAGGTGTTGCCAGGCTCCTTTAAACACCAGCTCCGTGTGAGCTAATAAAGTGAGAACTCACTCATTATCAAGGGGGAGGCACTAGGCCCTTCACAAGAGAGCCACCCTCATAACCCAAACACCTCCCACAGGCCTCCCCTTCAACACTGGGGATCAAATTTCAGTATGAGACTTGGAGGGGCTAAACATCCAAACCATATCAGAGATGTTCTTTTAAATGTCGCAGAGTACTTGGCTATGTATTTATTAAAATGTTGCTGGAAGACTGGAGGTTTTCAATTCTACATGTAAAAAGCTTGGAAGTTGTACTCTTTCCTAAGAACAAGTAAAAATCTGAACAAACCGAAAAATCAGTAACTCTTCTTAAATCTTCAAAAGGTAAAGTTGGAGAGACAGGAGGATACAGCGGATCACAATATCCTAGAGCAGAAACCGCTGCTGACACCAGTGCCAGGAAAGGAAAACATGAACCGTAATTGATGAACCACTGGAGACCAGGTGTGGGAGAGCATGAGCATTAAAACTCGTGTCATAGGGGGTTTTACCTCTAGGAGTTCCACCAGATTCTCACAGTAAACATATATCGAAGAGCATTATTAAAGAATATCAGAAAAAAATCCCCTCATGCTTCCAGCAGGGGGAGAGGGAAAGGAACCATTTTGAAATACATAAGAACACTGTTCTTAATAATGTTTGCTTTCAGGAGAAACTAGTTAGCCACAGTGTAGCCTTCTGGGGTTTTGTCAGAGCCTAACTGCCCTGCAAAAGGGAAATATCCAATACCAGCTGGCTCCAGCCATCCTGTCCTACCTAAAGGGGAAGAAACAAATATGAGAAACATTTGTTAAGTTCACAGCCCTGAGGCTCAAGCTCACTAAAATACTAAGACCTAATCATAGGTCTATATAGAATGCTTCCCCTCCCAACCTCACTATCACATTACTAAAGGTTACTTTATGGCAAATTCTTTTTGCCCAGTACATCATGTTCAGCTAACAAGAAAAACATTATAATGCATACTAAAGGCAAAAAACATAATCATATTTTAATTATCAGACAGGAAATTTAAAATATGATTAATATGCTAAAAAGGCTATAATGGATAAAGTACACAGTATGCAAGAACAGATAGACAATCTAGGCAAACATGGAAATCTTAAGGAAGAACCCAAAAGAAATGCTAGAGATCAGGCAGAGCCCGTAGCTCAGTGGGTAAGGTGCCAATCACATACGCCGAAGCTGGTGGGTTCGAACCTGGCCTGGACCAGCTAAAACAACAATGCCAACTGCCAAAAACAACAACAAAATAGCCAAGCGTTGTGTCGGGCACCTGTAGTCCCAGCTACTTGGGAGGCTGAGGCAAAAGAATCATTGGAGCCCAAGAGTTTGAGGTTGCTGGGGCTGCCATGGCTCATAAGCAGCCTGGCCACCCAGCGGCTACTGGGTCAGGTGCTTAGACAGATAAGTCACTGACCATTTCCATGGTCTGAGAGTCTGTGTTAACACTTCTTTGGCAAAGCCTCCGGTTTCATGGACAAACAGGTGGAATGGCTTAGTGATGTCTGGTAAAGCCAAGACTGGGACTATTATAAGGGCCTGCTTTATGGTTTTAAATGCCTGATCCTTTTGGTCTGTCCACAGGAGGGGCCCAGCACCAGCAACGGCAGCATACAGGGCTTTGTGATCTCAGTAAAAACCCAGATCCATAAACAGCAGTAGCCCGCTGCCCCCAGGAATTCCCAGACTCGCCCTTTTGTTGCAGGATGATGGGCAGCCAGTCGGGGCGGTGGCTTCTGCCCATACTCGAGGAAAGTCTGCTTGTAGCTGGGCTAATCGTGCGGGACCTGTGGTTTCTGCTTTAGCCTCGTTTCCATCAGTATTTAGGAGGAGATACTCTTCTGATAAAGGAGTGGACAAGACAGATGTCACTGGTGACAGGGGACTCAGGCGTGGAGTGGGGCCTGGGTCTAATACTACTCCACTTCCCTCTGGAGAGAATGAAATAGTGGCCCAGAGTTTCTGGAGCAGGTCTCTGTCCATGATACCAGGAACATATGGGCCACCTGCGTTTGATATGGAGTGACTGGACACATCTGGTGGTCCAGTGGCTCCTTGGATGGGGATCTTCTCATCAGATAAAGCTCCCATCAGCTCCTGTAAAACAGACCACTCCACCCACCCCCCATGTCCACCAGGAATTTAGCAGCCCCCCACTTTAGCTTGCACCATGGGCTCATGGGGGTCTAAAGGAAGAGAGCCCTGGCCCCTTCGATCCAAGTCGCTGCCTCTTTTAGCAGGCAGTGCCAAGATCTTCCATATGGGCTTGCTGTTGGCACCAAGCTCTGGGCATTCACTTCTCCAATGACCTTTTTGCAATAGTAACATTCAGGGGTGGCGAACACGCGGCTAGAGCCGCATGCGGCTCCCGGCCAAAATGAATTTCGGCTCTTTGCCTCTTATCATTATTTTGTATACTGTGGCTCTTTGCCAAGTTTGGATTTTGTTATGCTGCTTCTGAGGAG
>CAUYPK010090746.1:0-25443 GCA_963574355.1 Loris lydekkerianus
AAGAGGTAAAGTCTCCATCTTTCTTTAAGGCTGCATAATATTCCATGGTATACATGTACCACAATTTGCTAGTCCATTCATGGGTTGATGGGCACTTGGGCTTCTTCCATGACTTAACAATTATGAATTGGGCTGCAATAAACATTCTGGTACAGATGTCCTTGCTATATTGTGATTTTTGGTCTTCTGGATATGTATACCTAGTAAAGGAATTATAGGATCAAATGGCAGCTTTTTCTGCATTCATTGAGAGAATCATAAGGTCTTTGTTTTTTAATTTGTTTATGAGCTGAATTACGTTTATAGATTTACATAGATTGAACCAGCCTTGAGACCCTGGGATAAAACCGACTTGCTCATGATGTATAATTTGTTTGATGTGTTCCTGGATACTGTTTGTTAGGATCTTGTTGAATATTTTTGAATCTATATTCATTAGTGATATTGGTCTATAATTTTCTTTTCTGTTGGGTCTTTTCCTGGTTTGGGGATCAAGGTGATGTTTGCTTCATAGAACGTGTTGGGTAGTCTTCTTTATTTTTCTACCTTTGGGAAAAGGTTGAATAATATAGGTACTAATTCCTCTTTAAAGGTTTGGTAGAATTCTGACATGAAACCATCTGGTCCTGGGCTTTTCTTTTTAGGGAAGTTTTGTATGGTTGATGCTATTTCAGAACTTGATATAGGCCTGTTCAACATTTCCACTTGATTCTGGCTAAGTCTTGGAAGTTGATGTGCTTCCAAGTATTGGTCAATTTCCTTCAGATTTTCTATTTCTGAGAATAAAGTTTCTGGTAATATTCATGAAGGATTTTTTTAATTTCTGAGGAGTCTGTTGTTATTTCATCTTTGTCCTTTCTGATTGATGAGATTAGATATTTTACTCTTTTTTGCTGATTAGATTGGCCAAAGGTTTATCTATTTTATTGACCTTTTCAAAAAAATCAACTTTTTGATTTATTGATCTGTTGTATAATTCTTTTGTTTTCAATTCCTTTTAATTCTGCTCTAATTTTGGTTATTTCTTTTCTTCTACTGGGTTTGGGGTTGGAATATTCTTCCTTTTCCAATTGCTTGAGATGTCCTATTAAGTTGTTAACTTCTTCTCTTTCCATTTTCTTGAGGAAGGCTTGCAGTGCTATAAATTTCCCTCTTAGGACTGCCTTTGCAGTATCCCAGATGTTCTGATAATTCGTGTCTTCATTGTTGTTTTGTTCCAAAAATTTGGCAATTTCCTTCTTGATTTTATGTCTGACGCAGCTATCATTCAGCATAAGGTTATTTAATTTCCATGTTTTTGCATGAGTATGCAGATTCCTGTTGTTACTGGGCTCAACATTTTTCCATGGTGGTCTGAGAAGATGCATAGAATAATTTCTATTCATTCAAATTTACTGAGGTTAAACTTGTGACCTAAGATGTGATCGATTTTGGAGTATTCCATGGGCTGATGAGAAGTACGTGTATGGTTAGGTTTAAATCTAAAATTTCTTTGCTCAGCTTCTTATTGGAGGATCTATCCAACACTGCCAAAGGAGTGTTGAAATCTCCAACTATTATGGAGCTTGAGGAAATAAAGTTGCTCATGTCTGTTATAGTTTCTCTTATAAATTGAGGTGCATTCTGGTTGGGTGTATAGATGTTAATAATTGAAATCTCATCATATTGAGTATTACCCTTAACAAATGTGAAGTGACCATTCTTATCCTTTCTTACTTTTGTTGGTTTAAAGCCTATTGTATCTGCAAATAAAATCACAACACCTACTTTTTTCTGATTACCACTTGCCTGAAATATGGATGACCATCCTTTCACCCTGACTCTATATTTGTCTTTTAAGGAAAGATGTGACTCTTGTATGCAGCAAATATCTGGCCTGAGTTTTTTATCCAGTCAGCTAACCTGTGCTTCTTTAGAGGACAGTTTAAGCCATTCACATTAATGGAGAATATTGATAAGTCTGGTAAAATTTTGGTTATCGAGTTTTTCGAAAGTCCAGTGAACATTTGTAATCATTTTGCCACTGTGGAAGTTGGAATTTAATCAAAAGTTTCTGAGTGAGTTTAGTTTACTTTTATGGTAGAGGATTCAGCTGGCCATTATGGAGGATAGGTCTGAGAATATCCTGAAGAGCTGGTTTGGTTATGGCAAATTTCTTCAACATATGAATGTCATTAAAGTATTTAATTTCTCCATCATAAATAAAACTCAGTTTAGCTGTATACAGGGTCCAGGTTTGAAAGTTATTTTGCTTTAGTAGATTAAAAGTCAATGACCATCTTCTTCTGGCTTGAAAAGTTTCAGCAAAGAGATCTGCAGTCATTCTAATATTCTTCCCTTTGTAGGTAATGGATTTCTTATGTGTGGCTGCTTTCAAAATTTTCTTCTTTATATTAATCTTAGTGAACTTAATTATGATATGCCTGGGGGGTGTTTTACTGGGATTTAGTCATGCTGAGGTGCTGCTCTGCACATCAGGGCACTGCTACTCCATTGTGGTTCCCTCTCTGCCGACTGTCCTCTCCTCCCTCCTGTGCCCCAGAGTCTGCACTGACCAGCTGCAGTTTAGGCACTGTACAT
Source organism: Loris lydekkerianus (assembly GCA_963574355.1). Classification (NCBI taxonomy): domain Eukaryota; kingdom Metazoa; phylum Chordata; class Mammalia; order Primates; family Lorisidae; genus Loris; species Loris lydekkerianus. Next base: position 2,581 of record CAUYPK010090746.1, read on the forward strand.
ACCCCTTGAGAAATCACCAATGAATCTGGACTCCTGGGGGACAGGCCTCCAGACCTCAGAGTGGAGTGGAGGGGAGTGCTGGGAGCTCAGAATTGCAGGTAGAGAATATGTACAGTTTTGTACAGTTTTATACCTGGCAGGAGAATGCCATGGCACCCTAGTAGGGGAGGTATGTCCAGTTTTTAGAAGGTCTCTCCCATGGAGTGTAGTGGGAGGACGTTTGAACTCTGCTTGTTTGTTTGTGGGGCACTCCGAGCTGTTTGCATGGGGGAGGGGACTACCATCCACTTGGTGATGGATTTTGTACTTTTTGTTTGTATCCTTGGGGTCGCAGCTTGCCTCAGCGGGATTGATGTGAATTCTTCAACCTTCTCTCTTGGTGAAGCTCAAATTCACCCGGTTACTTGCTAAATTTCTGTCCTTTAGCTCTCCTTCTGGATGGGAGCCTATGTGGAATGCTGGCTTCAGTCATCCATCTTGTCTCTGCTTGCCCCACATTCTTCTTTGTAAATTATCTTGTTCATTAATTTACTTGTATGAAGACTCAAGCCACTGAAGAATTTTTTTCTGATTAGTGAATGCATTTCTTCAATGGTGATCAATAATGTGGTTGCACTATTTCCAACATGCCATTGATTATATGATGGAAAAATGTGAGAACATTAGAAATTTTATATAATAAAATTGCCCCAGGTTAAGCAAATTTTACTTTTTCAAGTCAAACCTTGTTGTCCCACCTCATTGCCAGGATCTTATGCAGCATGCAGCAGGACAGCGGGTTGTTGGATGGCGTCAAGGTCCCACCTGTCTCATTGCTGAGGCAGCTGGCCATCCCAGAGGCCAGCACTGTGAGCTCTGCCCTTAGCCATACCCCAGCACATCCCAACTTCCACAGCTGATGTGGCACCTCACCTTCGCCAGGGACTGTGGCGGTTGCCCGAGGACTGGGCACGTGCAGATCTTACTGCGCATGTGCCGGAACCCCCAGACACCTCTGCAAGGGACTCCTGTTTGTTAGGATCTTACTGAGCATTTTTGCATCAATATTAATTAGTGATATTGGTCTATAATTTTCTTTTCTTGTTGGGCCTTTCCCTAGTTTAGAGATCAAGGTGACATTTGCTTTATACAATGTGTTGGGTAGTATTCTTTCTTTTTCTATATTTTGGAAGAGGTTTAGTAATATAGGTACTAGTTCTTTAAAGGTTTGGTAGAATTCTGACGTCAAGCAATCTGTTCCTGGGCCTTTCTTTTTAGTTTCTCTTATAAATTGAGGTGCGTTCTGGTTGGTTGCATAACTATTAATAATTGAAATCTCATCATATTGAGTATTACCTTTAACAAATATAAAGTGTTCATCCTTATCCTTCCTTATTTTGGTTGGTTTAAAGCCTGTTGCATCTGTGAATAGAATTGCAATGCCTGCTTTTTTCAGCTTTTCATTTGCCTGGAGTATAGATGACCATCCCTTCACCTTGGGTCTATATTTGTCTTTTAATGTAAGATGAGATTCTTGTATGCAACAGATATCTGGCTTGAGTTTTTGTATCCAGTCAGCCAACCTGTGTCTCTTTAGAGGACAATTTAAACCATTCACATTAATTAAGAATATTGAGAAGACTTTTGAGGTCCAGTGGACATTTTTAATGCTTTTGTAACTGTGGAAGTTGGAATTTGATCAAAATGTTCTGGGTGGTTTTACTTTTGTGGTGGAGAATTATGCTGGTCTTTATGGAGGATAGGTCTGAGAATATCCTGGAGAGCTGGTTTAGTTGTGGCAAATTTCTTCAACATGTGAATGTCATTGAAGTATTTAATTTCTCTATCATAAATGAAACTCAGTTTAGCTGGGTACAGGATCCTAGGTTAAAAGTTGTTTTTTTATTTATTTTATTTATTTTATTTTTTTTGAGATTAAAAGTTGATGACCATCCTCTTCTAGCTTGAAAAGTTTCAGCAGAGAGATTTTCAGTTATTCTAATATTCTTCCCCTTGTAGGTAATGGTTTTCTTTCGTCTGGCTGCTTTCAGAATTTTCTCCTTTGTATTAACTTTAGTGAAATTGATTAGGATGTGTCTTGGGGATCTCTTATTTGGGTTGAGTTGTGCTGGAGTTCTGAAACTGTCTGCTGTCTGAATTTCAGAATCTCTTGGCATGTCTGGAAAGTTCTCTTTCATAATCTCATGGAGAAGAGACTCTGTGCCTTGTGAAGCCACTTCATCTCTTTTGGGGATCCCTATAAGACGAATATTGGTTTTCTTCAAATTATCCCAGAGATCTCTGAGAGAGCAATCTGTTTTTGCCCTCCATTTCACTTTCTCTTTAAGAGTTTGGGAGTGTCCTAAAACTTTGTCTTTGATGTCAGAAATCCTTTCTTCTGTTTGCTCCATTCTATTACTGAGGTATTCTACTGTGTTTCTCAGATCTTCGAGGACTACAACTTCTTGTCTCAATGTGTCAAAATATTTGGTCATTTGGTCTTTGAATTTGTTAAATTCTTGAGACATCTTTTGGGTTACTGCTTGGAATTCTACTTTGATTCTATTTGCTATCCAGATTCTGAATTTGATTTCTGACATTTCAGCTATTTGTTTGTGCACAGGATCTTGTGCTGTTTCTGCCCCATTGTTCCTTGGGGGAGTTGATCTACTCTGATTATTCATATTGCCAGAGTTTTTTCATTGATTTTGCCTCATGATTGTTTTTCATCATTGCCTTGGCTGTCCTCAGAATTGAGGAGGTGTGTCTCCAAGATAAGACCCCAGTGGGATCACTTTATTGTTGCTGGATCTTTGTAGGGAGTGACCCTGTGTAGCTCTTCTGTGACTGCCCCTGTCAGGGAGTTCTGGTTGTGGGAGCAGCGCGGGAGTGTGACAAACCTGAATCCAGCAATAGGGCGGGGGGTAGTGCAATGTTTCTGGGAGTGCCTGGCATCCAGTGACTTTGGCACAGAAAGCCCAAGGCTTGAGCAGTCTCTTGCCAGGAGAAGGGCTCTGCACAGAGGCAGGGAGTTCTCTGGAGGGCATGAGGCTCCCTTAGTCCCTGGCCAGACAAGCGGGCCAGTGTGGAGGCAGGGAGGGTACAGGAGAGATGTCGTGGGTTTGGGAGGCTCCTGGAGTTTCTGATCAGGGTGTGCAGTGTCCCGGCAGTCATGTGTCACAGGTCGCAGGTTGCTTGTGCAGAAGTCCATGAGGCACGGGTTGTGGCACAGCTCTTCCGGAGGTCCAGGCAGGCACCCGTCACAGGTCACGGCGCAGCTCTTCTGGAGGTCTGGGTGGGAGCTGATCATGAGTTGCAGTACAGCTCTTATGGTGGTCCTGACAGGCACTGGTTGAGGTTCGTGGCATAGCTCATACAGAGGTCTGGGCAGGAGCTGATCATGGGTCATGGCGTAGCTCTTACAGAGGTCCAGGCGGGCACTCGTCGCAGGTCGTAGCACAGCTCTTCCGGAGGTCCAGGCAGGCACTGATAGAAGGTTGTGGGTTGTGACGCAGCTCATAGGGAGGTCTGGGTGGCCACCAGGTCATGGGTCATGGCATAGCTCTTACAGAGGCCTGGGTGTGAACCAATCCCAGGTCATGGGTTGTGGCACAGGGCCCATTGAATGTTTTTTATTGGCTCGTCAAAGATTAAATAATGGTAAATAGTTAGGTTCATTTCTTGGTTCTCTATTCTGTTCTATACATTGACCTCTCTGTGTTTGTGACAGTACCACGCTGTTTTGATCACTATTAATTTATAGTATAGTTTGAGGTCTGATAGCCTGATTCCTCCTGCTTTGTTTTTATTTCTGAATAATGTCTTGGCTATTCAAGGTTATTTTTCTTATTCCATATAAAACAATGTATTTTTTTTTTTCGAGATCTTTAAAGTGTGACAGTGGAGCTTTCATAGGGATTGCATTAAAATTGTATATTGCTTTGGTAGTATGGACATTTTAACAATGTTGATTCTTCCCAGCCATGAGCATAATATGTTTTTCCATTTGTTAATATCTTCAGCTATTTCTTTTCTTAGAATTTCATAGTTCTCTTTATAGAGATCTTTCACATCCTTCACGAGGTAAACTCCCAAGTATTTCATCTTCCTTGGCACTACTGTGAACTGAATAGAGTCCTTGAATGTTTTCTCAGCATTACTATTGTTGATGTATATAAAGGCTTCAGATTTTAAGTGTTGATTTTGTAACTTGAGATGCTACTGTATGCCTTGATCACTTTTGCAAGATTTTTAGTAGAATCCCTGGTGTTTTCTAGATGTACAATCTGTGAAGATTGAAAATTTGATTTCTTATGACCCTATGTGAGGGTCAGAAGATTGAAAGTTTAATCTCTTCTGACCCCCCTTAATCACCTTTTCTTGCCTAATTACAATGGATAAGACTTTCATTACAATGTCAAAAAGCAGTGGAGACAATGGGCAACCTTGCCTTGTTCCTGATCTGAGTGGAAATGATTTCAGTTTAACTCCATTCAAGATGATATTGGCTGTGGGTTTGCTGTAGATGGCCTCTATCAGCCTAAGAAGTGTCCCTTGTATAACCATTTTTTAAAGAGTTCTGATCATGAAAGGATGCTGGATATTATCAAAACCTTTTTCTGCATCAATTGAGAGAATCATATGCTCTTTTTTTTTTAATTTGTTTATGTGATGAATTATAGATTTACATATATTAAACCAGCTTTGAGACCCTATGATAAAATTCACTTGGTAATGGTGTATAATTTGTTAGACGCATTGCCAGATTCTGTTTGCTAGCATTTTGTTGAATATTTTTGAATCAATATTCATTAGTGATATTGACCTACAAATTTCTTTTCTTGTTGGGTCTTTTCCTGGTTTGGGGATCAGGGTGATGTTTGCTTCATAGAATGTGTTGGGTAATATTCCTTCCTTTTCTATATTTTGGAAAACGTTGAATAATATAGGTACTAGTTTCTCTTTAAAGGTTTGGTAGAACTCTGATGTGAAGTCATCTGGTCCTGGGCTTTTCTTTTTAGGGAGATTTTGTGTAGTTGTTGCTATTTCAAAACTTGATATAGGCCTGTTCAACATTTCCACTTTCTAAGTCTAGAGAGATGACATGCTTCTATGTCTTTACCTATTTGCTTAAGATTTTTCTATTTCTGAGAATAGTGTTTCTTATAATATTCTTTAAGGATTTTTTTTAATATCTGAGGAGTCTGTTGTTATTTCATTTTTACCATTTCTGATTGACAAAATTAGAGATTTTGCTCTTTTTTTTTTCCAGGTTAGGTTAGCCAAAGGTTTATCTATTTTATTAACCTTTTCAAAAAACCAACTTTTTGATTGGGTTACCTGTTGTATAATTCTATTGTTTCAATTTCATTTAATTCTGCTCTAATTTTGGTTATTTCTTTTCTTCTGCTGCGTTTGGGATTGGACTGTTCTTCCTTTTCCAGTTGCTTGAGATGTCCCATTAAGTTGTTAACTTCCTCTCTTCCAGTATATTGAGGAAGGCTTGCAGTGCTATAAATTTCCCTCTTAGGACTGCCTTTGCGGCATTCCAGAAATTCTGATAATTCATGTCTTCATTGTCATTTTGTGCCAAAAATTAGGTAATTTCCTTCTTAATCTCATTTATGACCCAGCTATTATTCAGCATATGGTTATTTAGTTTCCATGCTTTTGTAGGCATATGCAGATTCCTGTTGTTATTGAGTTCAACTTTTATTCCATGATGGTCTGAGAAGATGCAAGGAATAATTTCTATTCTTTTAAATTTGCTGAGGTTATATTTGTGACCTAAGATATGATCAATTTTGGAATATGTTCCATGGGCTGATGAGAAGAATTGGTATTCAGTTTTGTTGGTATGAAATGTTCTGTAGATGTCTGTAAAACCAATTGTTGAATGATTAATTTTAAGGTTAAAATTTCTTTGCTTAGCTTATTATTGGAGGATCTATCCAACACTGTCAAAGGAATGTTAAAATCTCTGACTATTTTGATGCAGGAGAAATTCAAATTATCATGTCTATTAAAGTCTCTCTTATAAATTGAGGCACATTCTGGTTGTATACATAAATGTTAATAATTGAAATCTCATGTTGAGTGTTACCCTTAACAAATATGAAGTGACCATTCATATCTTTCCTTACTTTTGTTGGTTTAAAACCCATTGTATCTGCGAATAAAATTGTAACACCTGCTTTTTTTTCTCCTTTCCATTTTCCTGAAAATAGATGATCATTTCTTCACCCTGAGACTATATTTATCTTTTAAGGTGAAATGAGATTCCTGTATGCAGCAGATGTCTGGCCTGAGTTTTTGTATTTAGTTAGCCAACCTGTGCCTTTTAAGAGGGCAATTTAAGCCATTCACATTAATTGTAAATGTTGATAAGCCTGGTAGAATTTTGGGTATCAGTTTTTCAAAGTCCAGTGTACATTTTTAATTCTTTTGCCACTGTGGAAGTTGGAATTTGATCCAAAGTTTCTGAGTGAATTTACTTTTGTGGTGGAGGATCACACTGGTCACTATAGAGGATAGGTCTAAGAAAATCCTGGAGAGCTGTTTTAGTTATGGCAAATTTCTTCAACATGTGAATGTCATTATAGTATTTAATTTCTTCATCATAAATGAAACTCAGTTTAGCTTTATACAGGATCTTGGGTTGAAAGCTATTTTGTTTTAGGAGATTAAAAGTCGATGACCACCCTCTTCTAGCTTGAAAGTTTCATCAGAGAGATCTGCAGTCATTCTAATATTTTTCCCCATGTAGATTATGGTTTTCTTATGTCTGGCTGCTTGCAGAATTTTCTCCTTCATTTTAATTTGGTAAAGTTAATTATGATGTGCCTAGAAGAAGTCTTATTCAGGTTGAGTCATGCTGGGGTTCTGAAACTGTCTGGTATCTGAATTTCAGAATCTCTTGGCATGTCTGGAAAGTTCTCCTTCATTATCTTCTGAAAAAGAGCCTCTGTGCCTTTCAAAGCCACCTCATTGACTTCAGGATTTCCTATAAGGCAAATATTAGTTTTCTTCGAATTATCCCAGAGCTCTGTGAGATAATGATCCATCTTTGCTCTCCAATTCTCTTCTTTGAGCATTTTGGAGCATTCAAAATCTTTGTCTTCAACCAGAAATCCTATCTTCTGCCTCCTCCATTCTGTTACTGAGGGATTCTACTGCATTTCTCAGATCTTTGAGGCTGAAAATTTTTGTCTCAATGTGTAAAAATCATTAGTGATTTTGTCTTTGAATTCATTGAATTTTTGAGGCAACTTTTGAAATGTTCCTTGAATTTATAATTCCAACTTTACCTCCATACTTTAATGGGATTTGCAATCCAGATTCTGAATTTGATATCTGACATCTCAGCCATCTGTTTATGAATGGGATCTTCAGTTGTGTCCTCCATATCGTTTCTTGGTGGGGTTGATCTACTCTGGTTATTCATGTTACCAGAGTTTTTCCACTGATTCTGCCCCATGATTATTTTACACTGTTTGCCTATATGCGCTGATAAGGTGAAATTGGGTTGAGGGCTCTAGGAGTAGTAATTAATCAGCCCTTTGTGCAAGAGCTAGGGCTGGTGTCTGTACTTTTTCCCCTAGAGCTTTGCCAAGGACCCATACAGTACTATGGCCTGAGAAACTGGTGACCTGTTTGATGTGGTGAGGCTAAGTGGCTCTGTCTTGTTTTCAGCTGGTCTCTGTCCTACCCTAGTGATTTAGTTACTCTGGGTTGATGTCTCAGCTGTAGAGAAATACCAGAAATTAACTCATCCTGCTCCCTATGGAGCATTTTCCCCAAGGAAAATCAAACCTTCCCACAATCACACACCCAAGATACCAATATCCTATGCAATCTTGGACAGTCGTTGGACCAGTTCAAGAGGTCCCAATCAATTGTCCCAGTCAGCACCAGTCTCAGGTGGAAGAGTTCAAAAGGTCTCTGGCATCTAAATTGCAGGGTTCTGTGGGCAGCTCAAGTATGACTATCTCCAGTGCTCTATGAGGTCAGAAGGACCCATCCAGCAAATTAATTATTCTGGGAAGGTTGATGCCTCCTTCCCTACCTTGCACGTCTGTCACACCCAGTCTCTGGCAACCCCTCAGTGCTGTGACTCATTTCTCTCCAATGAGCTCATTCTCCAGAGATTTTTTCCTGCCTGAGCCACAGGGAGATCTGTCTTCTTGGCCAGGCTTCCACACTCTGCCACCATCCATCAGGAGGAGCTGAGGCCTGAAAACTTCAAGGTGCTTAATGGAGGCTGGGGAGCTTCACTCAGTTCCAGCCCAGCCCCTGATTGATGTTGCTGACAGAACAGAACAACTTCACAGAATTTGTCTCTGTCCCGACTATATTTCCCTGTGGATCAGATGCTGTTTGAGTTCACAGAAACTGCGACTCAGCCCTGGTCTTTGCCGCTGCCTGGAGCTGGCATATCTGTCTTGTCTGCAATCTATGTTGGGGTGGGTGCGGTTAGAGCTCCCACTCAGCTTTAGATTTCTGCCTCTTCATGCTTGCCTTTGTCTCAGTTATAATACCCTGAGGGCCAGGTGCATCTTAGGCTCACTAAAGCAGTCTTGGTTCAGCCCCTCCCTGGGAGTATGCAGTCTCTGCACACATCCCCACTGCACCCCACCCAGGCAAGTACCGCCTCAGGCATACCCTTTACTCATGGAGCCTGAGTTCCCATCCCAGATCTGTTCTGCCTATGGCTGCCACTGGAGAAGATGCCCCACTTCCTCTGGTTGCCCAGAGAGACAGGGAGTGTCTCTCCAGAATATTCCCAGAGGTGTGAACCCTAGTGTTTCCACTGCTGCCTCTGCTTCTCTGTGCTGTGAGGCACCACCTTTCCCTCTCTGGTATGGTTCCCTCTCAGTGCTCCATCTTTTTGTTACTCCCATGCTATAGAATCAGCACTGACCAGCAAGTTCCAATGCCCTGTCTATACCTCTTGAGAAAATGCCCAGGAATCTGTACGCCATGGGGGACAGGCTTCCAGACCTTGGAGTGAGAATGAAGCAGAAGGCCAGGAATTCAGAATTGAAGGTATAGAATGTATAAAGTTTTATACAGTTTTATGCCTGGTGGGAGAGTGCCATGGCACATTCATAAGTCTTCTCTAGAGAACGAGTTCTGGTTTTTAGAGGGTCTCTCTTGTGGGATAAAATAGGAGGGGATCTGAACTCTGCTTGTTTGTTTATATAGAGCAGTGGTCCTCAAACTGCGACCCATGAGCCACATGAGGCGGTGTGATTGTATTTGTTCTCATTTTTTTTTTTTTTTTACTTCAAAATAAGATATGTGCAGTGTGCATAGAAATTTGTTCATAGTTTTTTGTTGTTTTTTTTTAAACTATAGTCTGGCCCTCTAACAGTCTGAGGGACAGTAAACTGGCCCCCTCTTTAAAAAGTTTGAGGACCCCTGGTATAGAGTATTCTGCAAGCTATTCTCATGGGGGAGAGGACTCCTGTCTGCTTGGCAATGGATTTTGTACCTATTATTTCCTTGGGGTTGGAGCTTGCCTCAGCAAGGTTGATGTGCATTCTTCAACCTTCTCTTGGCTCAGCTCCAAATGATCAGCTTACTTGCTAAACTTCTTTAACTCTCCTTCTGGACAAGAGCCTTTGTGAAAAGCTGGCTCCAGTTGGCCCTCTTGCCTCTGCCACCTCAGAATTTCATTTTTTTAAAGACTGAATTGTATTCCTTTCTGTGTGTATGCCACACTTTCTTTTTCTTTTTGACTGTTAATGATCATTTGGGTTGATTAAATATCTTTGTAAAAGATACACTATTGTGAAAACAGGTACAATGAGCTTGAGGATGCACATACCTCTCTTATATACTGATTTTCTGAAATACACTTAAATAAAACTTTGATATGCCATGATCCAATTTTTGTAAAAGTTAAATGTATGGGTAGATTATATATATGCTTAAATAGAATTAAATTGAAGTATATAGGCATTCCATAAAGTTTGTGTGCAATTTACTATGTTAAACTGTTTTAAATTGCACAAAACTTTATTTCCACCCTATATATCTGATTTTTGTATACAGGAATAAAGGCACTGTTTAAGGTAGCAGTTATCCAGGTGTGTGTACATAGATTAACTTTTAAAATAATTCTTCTTATAGTTTTACTCATTACCACAAGCATGTAATACCTTTATAATTAAAACTAAAGTTATAAAGAAAATATAACCAACTACAAAACAGAGTAAGTAGAAAATTCTAGTATGCTCAATCATGTTTGTATTTGATAAATGTGTTTGCTTTCTCTCCTTTTTTTTTTTTTTTTTTTTTTTTTTTAACCTTTTGGCCAGGACCAGGTTTGAACTTGCCACCTTTGGTATATGGTGCCCGTGCCCTACTCCTTTGAGCCACAGGTGCTGCCCCTGCATTCTCTCCTTTTTACCTCAATAGGCATAATTGAAGTCATTACCTATAATATCAACACAAATATAATTCTATGAATTATAGTTTCTAGTTCATTTTTATTATTCAAAATGAACTTACTAAATAAATTTCCATATATAATGTTTTTCACATTTTAAATCAGTTAAGGTCAAAATGAATTTAAAATTTTAAATGATCAATTACATAGAGTCTATATTATCTTTATACCTTAAGCTTTGGTAAAATTGTACTCAGCCTTTCTGTAGATCATGAATGAATTTTATTTTTTCCTTTAGAAGAGCAGTTTGTGTTTTGAGTATTTTCAAAAGTGGTTCAAGTGTTTCAATAACAATAATTGATTTTTCCCAGCAATTTTGATTTTTTGAATTTAACCTTTCTCTAAGACACAATTTGTGGGATATAGCTTTGATCAACACAATCACAAGCACAATTAGAATGCTGTTGAAATTATTTGCAAGGTAAAGAAAAAGAAGATCAGGACAAATGTTGCACACATTGTCGTGAAAAACATGTGATTGAGTCAAGAGACTATTTACAAACTTGTTCATCTATTTTTTTTTTTTTTAAAACAGAATCGTAAGCTGTCACCCTAGGTAGAGTGCCATGGCACCATAGCTCACAGCAACCTCCAACTCTTGAGCTCAAATGATCCCCTTGCATCAGTTTTTCTATTTTTAGTACAGACAATGTCTGGCTTTTGCACAGGCTGGTCTCGAACTCCTGAGCTCAAGTGATCTGTCTTGGTCTCCAGAATGTTAGGATTACAGGCATATGCCACCATGTGGGGTTTGTTCATATATTTTTGCATTTGTTTGTTTGAGAAATATTTGTGCATGCCTACTATATTTTACATACGGACTGTTTTAAACTGGTTTTAAACTGGTGAGCCAAGGCAGATACAAATCTGCCTCATGAAGCTTTTAAGAATGAATCAAATATAGTAAAAGCTTTCTCACCTAGCTTGTACTTAACTGACACCCCTAATTGCCTGGTGCTCTCCATTATTCTACAGGGTATCCCCAAATTTACCCACAAAGTCACCATACACAGGGAAAAATGAGAAATTATAGCTAAATGAAACTTATTTACAAAATATTCATTACAAAATTTTGTAACATATTTACGTGTTGGCCACATCTTTGTAAAAAATATTGTATAAAATTTCTTGACTAAAGTACCAGCCATGGATGAACCCTAATTAGGAGAAGGGTATTCACTAAATGCTCACATTCATGGCTGTCCATTAATGGAATTATGCATTTATCAGTTGAGTTCATTATTAAATGGTTAATGACAGTTGTATTTGTTACTATGACTATGTAATTAAATTAACTGAGGCTTGAAAAAAAGTAATACAAACTCAAACAGAAAATCATTCTTTTTGGGGTAGCACCTGTGGCTCAAAAATGTAGGGCACCGGCCCCATATGCCGGAGGTGGTGGGTTCAAACCCAGCCCTGGCCAAAAACTGCAAACAAAAAACAAAAAAAAAAAAACATTCCTTTTGTAGTTAAGTAGGAAGTTTTAGAAGTAATTGATAAAATGGAATTACTGTGAAAAACCTCAAGGCAGTATTGAGTTCAATCCCAGTACTTTGGAAAGCCAAAGCAGGAGGATTGCTTGAACCCAGGAATTCAAGACCAGCATGAACAAGAACAAGACTCAATCTCTACAAAGAAAGAAAGAAAGAAAGAAAGAAAGAAAGAAAGAAAGAAAGAAAGAAAGAAAGAAAGAAAGAAAGAAAGAAGAAAAAGGAGCTGAGTGTGGTGGTGCAAATGTATAGTTCCAGCAACTTAGAAGGCTGAAGCAGGAGGATTGCTTGAGCCAGGAATTTGAGGTTGCAGTGAACTATGATGATGCTACCACATCTAGCCTGGGACAACAGAGTGAGACTCTGTCTAAAAACAAACATAAATCTCCTATTGAAGATCAAAAACACATATTTGACCAAGTGGTATTTGAGTTAGGATGTGTAAGAAAAGCTGAACAACTAGGTGAAAGAAATATTTGGGGGAAAGAGTGGATGGAGAAACTTTTCAACAGAAGAGGTTGTAAAATCATTGAGTAAAGTTCACTCTTCTCATCTATCGTGTAATTTACTATGATGTAAAGTTAACTATTATAAATATATCTTATGCTGAACTATAAGACAATAAAATAATGAAGAAAATAAAAGTAGTTGTTTAATAAATACACACACATATTTATGATAAAATAAGGAAGAAATACTTATTCCTTAATAAGTTGGATGTCTCTTTTTTGTAACTGGTCCCATGATCACATGTGGTATTTATAACTAACTACCTTTCATCAGCTACCATGGTTTCTAATACCATTCTCTAATAAAAGGAACTAAGGTCTTTTAGAGAAATGGCTGATTATAGAAAAGTGGCAGAAAATATAAGACCATTCTCAAGCATCATATAGTGTATGAAATTAAAGAAGTGCTTAAAAAAAAGATAAGAGTATGTCCAAGGCACATAAAAGCACATAGAAAGAAAGATTCTAATGTCTAAAGATGAAAATATTTGAGCAACAAAATTAAGTAGCATTGGATAATAATCTACAACATAAAACAAATATCCACAAGTACATAGATGTAAATACATTGGGGATAAGAAACAAATATCCTTGGAGAAGAATTCCAAAAATTGTTAGTTATTAAGCATGAAATTTCTGAGTATGAATTTCTTGAGAATTGATATCGCTGACATTTCACTTGTTTTGTTTTTATAGTGAAAGTACATCCTTTTTCTTGAAAATGCACATTTTGACTTGTAAATATCTTTCACATTTTGTTTAATAATGGCAAACTTTAAAAAATATGAAATGCTTCACCAATTTGCCTGTCATCCTTGTGCAAGGGCCATGCTAATCTTCTCTGTATCCTTTCAATTTTAGTATATGTGCTGCTGAAGCAAGCTCTATCTTTCAAAATTTTTAAGAACAATTTTGGGAAAAACATAGATAAGTCAAAAATTCCTTTTATTTTTGAATGAGTTCCATAATGGAACCAAAGCAGTACAGAGAACTGGAAATATCAGCAAAGTGTTTGGGAAGGATGTGGCTATTGAACACACAATACAATGATGATATGAGCAGTTCTTTTCTGGTAATTTTAATCTTGAAGTTAAGCCATGTGGATAAGGTGAAACTAAGGTGGATAAGTATGACCTGAAAGATGCAGTGGAATCAAATCCAGCTTTACCTATGCATGAATTAGCAGCAAGGTTTAATCTTACTATTCCAGCAATATTGGGCCATTTGAAACATATAATCAAGGTAAGAAAAGATATGTTCTGCATGAATTAAACAAGCATCAGAAGAGAAATCACGACAAAACTTGCCATTCTTTGCTGTCACAACATAAAGGTAAACCTTTTCCACAGTATATTGTTATATGTGATGAGAAATGGACTATTTTTGCAATTGCAAGCATTTGACATAATGGTTGAATAAAGACAAAGCATCAAAACACAGTCCAAAACCAAACATTCATTTAAAAAACCTAGTGGTTCCTGTTTAATGGTCCAGTCCTGGTCTTATCCACTAAAGTAATGTAAAAAAGAGTCTGAGAAAATGTAGCTTCAAACAGTCTAAGGAGACATGACAACAAAATGTAACTTGTACTGGAACAGTAAAAGGACATTAGGTAAAAACAAAGAATTTAACAAAGTGTAAACTTCAATTAATGATAATATAGCAATATTGGTTCAGTATTGTGATACTTTACTAATTAAAGGTGTTAACAAAACAGAAACTAGACATTAGGATTATTTGAACTCACTGTGCTATTTTCACAATCTTTTTGTAATTTAAATTTATTCTAAAATTAAAAGTTTATATAAAATGTAAGAAACAAAGTTAACTTAAATAGTTTGTAGTGATGGTTATTTGGACATTGATAATAATGTTCTCTGATCTTGTGTATAAGTTATGAACAATTAATGGTAAAAATATGAGTATGAGAGTAATGAAAAAAATGAGATGAGAATACTAGCATATGAGAGTATGAAATTATGAGTATGAGAGTATGAAAAAAATGGAAAACTATCTCTGAAAGAAGTTCAAACAAAAGAACAGAGAATGCACTATTAAATATCTTACCTTGTAAATTGGAGACAGGATTAACAAATAGGTGGATTGATAGAAAAACAGATAAGTAAATGTTAAGTTCCATTATAAACAATTATATGTGATTTTCTATTCATAATGTCTATCTACTCTAACTATTACACAAACTAGAAAAAACTGGGCAAAAATAATATATTGCTACCTTTTTTTTGCCACTTTCAAACTGGTTCAAGTTATTTCATTCATTAATTTAGGGAACTTTTTATTACTAATCTCATATATGTCTGTAATAAGAGATTATTTCTTACTTTACAAGTGAATGACCCAATTCAAAGGCTGAGACTAGCCTTGATCCTAATGGCTCACCCCCTTTTGTGGGTATGTGTGTGTGTGCATGCTTGCATTTGTGTTTGGTGCAAGGTGAATCCCCAGGTAAATCCAGAGAGTGTCTCTCCAATATGTTATCTGCAAGCATGCTTCCCAAACCTCTCTCAGCATATTTCCATAAACATGAGTTTAGAGATTGTGTTTTTTATTGACCTGTTTACCCTAAGATCCATTGTCTTTGCCTTGAGAAGTTATTTCTGGCACAAGCTTGTCTCTTTCATGACTCCAGCTCCTGGTGGAAAATCCTACTCAGATTCCAATTTATGCTATTTTTCCCTGGTCTCTGGGCTTGGGCAACATGACATCCTCTAGCTCACGAGTGGTAATGACTTTCTGTTGTGGGTTTTCTAGCTTACCTTAATGATCCCATAGGTTCTTACATCACTCATGCATCTAGTTTTATTTGAATATTAAAATCTCTATTTAACAAACTTACAATAGTTTCTATACAGGGTGTCCATAAAATTTGTGTGCAATTTAAAATTCAAAGCTATTTTAAATTGCACACAAACTTTATGTATTCCTTGTTAAACAGTGATTTGCCACAAATACTATTGAATATTTTCATGTTCATTGACTTTATCCTCTGTTGCCTACGGCTACTTTACTTTCACATTATAATTCATTGTCTTGAAAACCAGTAGTAACAGGATGGGACAGTGAGATTATCAGTGTTCCAAACTGGAAAATTCATTTAACTTAAAGATTTTGCATTAATGAGAATACTACTTACAGGGAGGGAACTGTGGCTTTTAGGTTAGTGATACTAGAAGCCACTAATGAATCTGTTGAGTCACCAAGCAAATTTGTTCAAGGTACAAGGGAAATTAAAAAGAAGTGATGGTATCTGATGGCTGTTATTTAGGCCTCTTGCTTAATGTAATATCCAATAGGAAATTTATTATACTCAATTGGTTGTTCCCCTAGAATTTTAGTTGACATTACTTTTTTATTTAGCTATTTACATTATCCAAAAGTAAAAGAGGTCAGCAAGTAAATTAGGAAAATTGCAACTCAAGATTGCACTAAATTGTCTGCCATTTCTGTTAGTCAAGACTATTTTAATTCATCATAATAAACCAATGATTTGACAGTCTGACAACCAAGTTTGTGAATTTGCCAGTGTGTGCTTACATTGACATCACTATATAAACTGTTTGGTAAAGCTTCGAAACCTTGGTATATCAGTGTCTTGCAGCTATGCTGTTGTCAATGTATGTTGGTGTCTTGCTGAGTGGCATTTATTATTGTTGCTATATGTTTTTATGTGCCATCATGAGCTTGAATTTAAGTCAGAGCTTGAATTAAATTTCTTGTTAAACTTGGCAAGAGAGGAAGTGAAATCAGGGAAATGTTAGTCCAAGTTTATGTGGGTAGTGCCATGAAGAAAATGGCAGTGGATGGGTTAAATGGGTTAAACATTTTCTCTGAGGGGAGAGAAAGCATTACTGATGAAGAAAGGTCAGGATGGCCAGTAATGAGCAGAACTGATGAACGCATTGCAAAAATTTACCAATTATACTTCAAAATTTTCAGCTGACTATGAGAAGCATCTGTGTAGCAGATTATGTAAACATCAGTAGAGAAACAGGAAAATCTTAACTGAAAATCTTAGCATGAGAAAAGTGAGTATAAAATGTTCCCAAAGGAGCTCACCAATGAACAAAAGCAAAGGACAGTTGAAATTTTCCAAGAACTTTTGTAGAGGCAAGATGAAGTTTTTGGCTATGCTGTCACTGATGATGAAACATGGGGGAACCAATACCTGAAACAAAGTGTCAAAGTGCACAATGTAAGTCAGCTAATTTTCCACAGCCAACAGTTCTTAAGTTCAAATCAATAGTCAAAATAATGTTTTTTAATATCAGAAATATTATTCATTATGAATTTGTTCCAACTGTACAAACAGTTAACCAAGTTTATTATTTGAAAGTGCTAAAAAGGGGACATGAGAATGTTAGGTGGAAACAACTTGAAATTTTTGCCAATAACTCATGGCTCTTGCATCACAACAATGTACCAGCCCACATGGCACTGTCTGTCAGGGAGTTTTTAGACAATAAACAAAGTACTGTATTGGGACCCCGTGATCTGGCCTACATGACTTTTTTCTTTACCCTAAAATAAAGGAAATATTAAAAGGAAGAAACTTTGACAATATTCAGGACATCAAGGGTAATATGTATAATGACAGCTCTGATGGCCATTCCAAGAAGAGTTCCAAAATTGCTTTGAAGAGTGGACTATGCACTGGCAATGGGACATAGCTTTCCAATAGAAGCACTTTGAAGGTAACCATAGCATAATTTAGCAATGGGCTATTAGGTACTTTTTTTAGGATGAGTTTGCAAATTTAATTGTCAAGCCTTGTATATGACTCCTGATATGCACCTTACCCTTTCTGATTTTTAGTTTCTTTCTATAGAAAATAATAGTTATTATAATTTGTATTACCAATTAAAAATAAAAATTAAATAATATAAGACATTGCACATCTTCTCTTTCTTCATTTATAAAAAAAAAAAAAAAATCCTATAATTTGGGGCAGTTGGAATTATCTCAGGTTAACTTTAACCACTCTTCAATAGATGTTTCCTGGAGAGATAACTGTTGTTTTAAGACTTCCGAAGATTTCATGGTAATGACTAGTAGAACAGAAGAACAAGCAAATATGAGAGATTGAATAAAGTGTGCAGGACTGGAGCTGTAGTAACAGTGAATATGCTTAACATGTTGGAAGTAGGAAAAGAGAATGGTTAAGAATACTTTCAGACATCTGATATATTATACTGTGGCTATAGTAACGATTTAGCATTATGTGCATAAAATTTTAAGAGGGTGTATTTCATGTTATGTGTCCTCACCATCAAAACACACACATAGATGAACAAAGACAACTTGATGAACACACACATAGATGAACAAAGACATCTTGATGCGATAGGTATGTTTACTACTTTGACTCTGGTAATGACATTGTAAGCATATTCATAGATCTAAAACATATTAAATGGTATACATTAAACATACACAACATTTTTTGTACATCAATTATACCTCAATAAAACTGTTAAAAAAAAAAAAAAAAAGAATGTGTTGTCAAGGCATCTCAACTTCAGCACTATTACAAAAACTCCATCATGGGAAAGAAATTCCATATTAAAAATCAGTGTGGAAAATCAATTAATCACCAGTCATCCCTTAATCAGAATAAGAAACATCACATTAGAGATAAACCATATGAATGTCAAGTATGTAGAAAACATTTTGTAGTTGTTTTAGCCTTAGATGACACAAGATGGCTCACACTGGAGAGAAATTGTATAAATGTCATATATGTAGGAATGTTTTTATGCAATGATCTGAACTGAGAGACCACAATAGAACTTACACTGGAGAGAAACCCTGTGAATGTCATCAGTGTGGAAAAGCCCTCATAAATGTTCATACTTGAGAAAACATGAAAGGATACCCTTAGAAAGAAATGTTATGATGTGAGAAAGAAATGTTTGATGTGAGAAAGACTTTAATCAAAGCTCTGGCCTTACCCAGCAAAAAACAATTCACACTGGAAAGAAACCTCATTCATGTCCTCAATGTGGAAAAGCCTTCAGTAATTTTGTGCCCTTAGAAAGCATGAGAGAACTCACACTGGACAGAAACCATATGAATGTCCTCTATGCAGGAGAGCATTCAGTCAATCTTCTAATGTTAGAAGATATCTAAGAATACACCCTGGACAGCAACCATATGAATGTTATCCATGTGTACCATATGAATGTTATCCATGTGTAAAATGCTTCAGTCACTGTTCTTAGATGACATGAGGGAACCCACATTGGATAGAAAATTATAAATGATTTCAACAAATAATCTTATTGGAGATGTCATGGTATTATAAAGATAATGAATGTGGAAGAGACTTCAACCATGCTTGTAAAATGTTAACATACTTGAGGAGTCACATATTGGTGAAAGATTCCATGGAATCTTCCATACAGTGTGGAAGATTCTTCAGTCTTCCTTATTCCTCAGCTGACATAGCATTTTTTTAAGGGAACACAAGATATACATATATGAAATCTATGTGGCAAAAACTTCATGAGTGGACTGATCATAGACAACAAAAAAGAACTTACACAATAAATGTGATGAATGTTGAGATTATAAGCAATGGCTGTAATATTTAAATATACAGTGAATTTAGACAGGGGGGAACCCCTAGATTTGTAATCCATATGGGATTGGCCTCACTGATCTTATTTATAATTATTGAGAATAATAATTTTAGATAATTATTATAAAAATAATGTATAATTATTGAGAAACATGAAAAAACTCCACTTGGGAGTGCCCCTAAGTTTCTAATCATTATGAACAAACATTTAGCCAAACTCCAGGCTTAGTGCACCTAAGAAAAGTCTATGAAAGAATAATCTATAAAATAAAATAAAATAAAGCCTCTTGATGAATACCAAAAAATACATACTGAAATCATTATTTAATGAAAAATTATGACAAATTCTTTATTCATAAAACAACATTTGTGGCATATGTGAAGATTCATTCTGGATAAAAACATTCTCAGTATTGTGACTGAAGGAAAACCTTCAGAGAGATCACTCATTTCATAGTCAACATGGAGGGTCTCTCATGAAGAAGATATCCATTTTACAATTCTACAAGAATCATCAAATACACAAGTCAGCATATAATTCAAAATAATGAAATATCAATTCTTGAAAAAAAATATAGCATATAATGTTGGAAAGTTAAGTGATCTGGAATACTGAACATAGAATTTTATAAGAAATCACATTAAACTTTTGAATAAATCAACACTTGCAGATACTAAAAATATAAAACCTGTAGTTGAAAATCGAATTTAAAAAAAACAAACCTTCCATTATGGACAATGAGCAATAGAAACATCCAGGACACACACACACACACACACACACACACACACACACACACACATATATATATATATATATATATATTTTTTTTTTTTTTTACATGTGACAGGGTCTCGCTCTGTTGGCCTGCATAGAAAGTTATGGTGTCATAGCCTGCATAGAAAGTCATGGTGTTATAGCTTATAGCAACCTCAAACTCTTGGGCTCAAGCAATCCTCTTCCCTCAGCCTCCCCAGTACTGGGACAACAGAAGCCCACCACTACAGAAGCTCAGCTCTAGGACATATTTCTTTTTTTTTCATTCTTATCCATTGCTTTATTGGCATTGATAATACCAGCAACAGGGTCGTAGAAAATAAAAGTATACATTTCTGTTAATGATGTCTTTTGATAATGTCAGCTTGGTTTCTATACTAGCATCTAGCCCTCTATGGCTATCAGTGCCTAAGAAGAAGTCTGAGGTTAAATATAAAGTCCTGTCAGTTGGTACAATTCATTAAAAGACAATTTTCCTATAATAGCTAAAAAACAAATGTTTTTTGATAAATATACATTTGTGTTTGAATATAATCCAACTTACCAATATTTTCAATAATGTGTTGTTTTTATGTATCATCTTTTTCTACTTTGAGTTCATAAGGATATTCTGCTCATTTTATTCCAGATACTCTAGATATTCTCCTTTTTACATTTATATCTGCAACCATCTGGACCTGATTTTTGTGAATGGTGTTTTATTTTGTCCTGTGTAGCCCAGTACTTAGAAAATTCCATGTGAAAATCTGGCTGGCTGTTTGAGATCTCTCAAGTGTGCAACTTGTCATTTCAACTTTAAATGCTGCTAAAATTTTGCTAATTTTCCCTACTGCCTAAGCCAAGCCCAAACTTCAATTTGGACCCAGACTCAGCTCACTTAGAAACAGTCCTTCACTTCTTTTGCAGTTTTAGTTCACTTAGACTTTATGCCTCCCACAGCTCTTGGATGCTATCTGTATCTACGTCCATGTCTATGTGTCTATGTATATCTCTATTTATAACTAAATATGTGTCTATATTTATATATATTTATTTTTACTCATATCTATATGTTTACTTGTAATTTATCTAGTGTTTGATGACCTACCACTTACACTTAGAAGGAAAATTTTACACTTATTTTTAATTTTGAAATTATTCTAGCTATGATCCCAAGCATCCCTTTATCAACTAGATTACTGGAATCATACTTCCACAGATTATACCCTAAAAATATTCCTTAGTGAGTGTCTTGCATGTACTATCAGCTTCGATAGCCTTGGATAAACTTACAGATTTATAATTCATGGTTCAATTATATAAGAATGTTGAAAATTCTTGTATTGAGATAAAATTAATTTCTAAAGAGGCTCTTCTGCTTTTCCTGATATGCTTGGGTTAGGAGGTTTTCTGTAGCCTGCTCAGTAAAGTTCCAGACATCAGTCATCCTTGAAATGTGAAATATGCATATTGAGACAGAGTCTTTGTTGTGTTTTTGTTTGTTTGTTTGTTTGTTTTCAGACTTATGCGTAGATGGTTTACTTGAGAGGGGATTTTGAAAATTTTAAGAGAAAGGAGATTTTAGACAGAAAAGGTGAAAAGACAATTAAGGATGCATTAATATTCAGGCTGCTACTGTGGCAAATCAAGGTCCAATCCTACTAGAGACTAATAAAATTGATGTAGGACATTACCAGTTCTTCCCATGACCTTGAGACTTTTAACTCCCCCATGCTTTCAGGGGTTGTGCCTTGGTGCAACTTAACACACTTCCATGGTACTGAAAGGCACCTTTAGAAAGAGAAGGGAGATCCTAGCAGTTGAAATAGTTAATTATTGGCATGCCAGACTCTGCCCATACTAGAGCTGCAAGCCAGCTTCAAAATGGGCCAAAGAGATGTGAAGTGGGGCATCAAATGTGTCTGCATCTATTCCCTGCATCACTCAGATTTACTCATGCTCTAAAATGAGTCCATTCTAACATGGATTAATTATGGCAGTGCCCAGCCATGATCAAAAAAGAGAGGATTAATGAAAAACCTTATGGTTTATACAATCTGAAGTTTGTCTTGAGAGCTTAATTAATATTTATCATCTGCCTCCTCTCCTACCTATTTTGTATTTCTCCCAGCTTCTGTCAGCATTTTATTTGTATAGGTTGCTCTCATGATTATGATTCTGAGTCTCTAGTTAACTCGCTTTGCTCAGGTCACAGATGACATAATGGTCCCTTTTCTATAATCAATTTATATGGGACAGTAAGAAATACTCAAAATTCCTTGGAGTTCCTGATGCACACTTTCTTACTCTCGTTATTTAGCTGCTCATGAAAATTAGAACCAATTACTCCCAACAGAATAGTAGCTCCTTTCTGTGCTTGTTTACTAGGCTGAAGAATTTAAAATGACTTAGAGGCAGCCTATCTTTAGGTTTAACAGAACACTAACTACATGTACTAGAAGATTAGAAGTATTAGCTACCATTCCTACATTCCACCTACCCCACTGTTTCAGGACCTGTATTCCTACATACGCTGAAGTTTTAAGTGTAAAAAGATTAGATTCCCCAAGGGAATACTTAAGAATAATGGTAAAAGTATTATACCAGAGTACAGTATAATAACCTCTGGTTTACCATATATGCCATACTTTAGGGGATAGTGTTCTAAAATTTCAGGATGTTGTGCCCAAAATGAAACCATAGTTGAACTTTTTTTTTTTTTTTTTAAATTAAATCATTGCTGTGTACATTAATGCGATTATGGGGCACCATACACTGGTTTTATAGACCGTTTGACACATTTTCATCACACTGGTTAACATAGCCCTCCTGGCATTTTCTTAGTTATTGTGTTAAGACGTTTACATTCTACATTTACTAAGTTTCGCATATACCCTTGTAAGATGCACCGCAGGTGTAGTCCCACCAATCACCCTCCCTCCATTCACTTCCCTCCTCCCTCTCTTTCCCTCTTCCCCCTATTCTTGGTTATAACTGGGTTATAGCTTTCATGTGAAAGCCATATATTAGTTTCATAGAAGGGCTGAGTACACTGGATACTTTTTCTTCCATTC
>CAUYPK010090748.1:0-22423 GCA_963574355.1 Loris lydekkerianus
TCTTACAAAGGTACATGTGAAATTTACTAAATGTAGAATATAAATGTCTTAACACAGTAACTAAGAAAATGCCATGAAGGCTATGTTAACCAGTTTGATGAAAATATTTCAAATTGTATATAAAACCAGCACATTGTACCCCATGATTACATTGATGTACACAGCTATGATTTAATTTAAAAAAAAAAAGACATAAAGCTTACTAATCACTTAGCACAGTGCCTGGTGCATACAGTAAGCACTCAATTAATGATAGATGCTATTGTTAAGTGGTGAGACCTAGTCTAACATGTTTTCATAATTAGATTATAAATGGCAGCAACTCTAATTAAGCTTGCGCTAAACTCCCATGGCTCTCCCTTTTTCTATACCTCTGAGGACATAAAGAACATCAGCCAAACCATGTTTATTTTAATCTGTTAACAGACACATACAAATCAAGGCTAGGGCTATGAACTTCTACATTTGTAATTTTTTTCCCCCATCGTTTCTTCAATGTGATTCTATCTGTTCAGCAACTGTACAACAGCAATTAGGGTTAGCAACATATAATAAGAAATACAAAGAAAAAGAACACTGGGGAATTAGCTGATGCTGGGATTATGCAAAGAATGTGCTGTTTCAACAAGTTTATTATTGGCTAAATCATCCAATTACTAATCTTCACTATATTCTTGCTTAGCATTTAGTGTTAGGTGGTTACTCAACAAATGTTAGAAAAAAAATTTTTTTTTTAAGCTTTTTTAGCTTGCTCCAGAAAAAAAAGAAAAGAAAGAAAAAGAATCTTTCTATAAGTGAGGCCCAAGGCCTAAAAGGAACTTGAAAAGAGAAAGGAAGAATGCTGGGTTTAGAAAGTCAAGTTAGAAAAGGAAGAGGGCTGGGTGTGGTAGCTCATGCCTATAATCCTAGCACTGAGGGAGTCAGAGAGGAGGATCACGTGACACCAGATGTTCAAGACCAGTCTGGACAACACAGCAAGACTCTGACTCAGCAAAAAATTTAAAAATTAACCAAGTGTGGTGGTTCACACCTGTAGTCCCAACTACTCAGGAGGCTAAGGCAGGAGGGTCCCTTGAGTCCAAGAGTTTGACAGCCTGAATGACAGAGTGAGATCCTGTCTCAAAAAAAGGAAAGGAAAAGAAAGGAAAGGAAAGAAAAGGAAAGGAAAGGGAGGAGGGGAGGGGAGAGAAGAAGAAAAGAAAAAGCAGGGGTCAAAGAAGGGGAAGGATTGATCTGAATGCTCATGGTCAGGTGCGCAGTACTTCTCCTAAACATCGACAAAGGTAAAGTGGAAGGGGGGGGAGGGGGCAGAAAGCCAGTGAAACTGGTAAATGGAAGAGCCTGCTGGCCTTTCAGGGCCACCATTCCTGAAAGCCCACCACACCTGAACATTCTAAACTCGACACGTCACTAGTCACAGAGAGAGAGAGAGAGAGATAGAGAGAGACAGGGAGTAATTCCCCATGTACTGAGCTGAATGGGCTCCAAAGGGTGGCCTAAGGGTGATGGAACCACCTTTCTGATGGTGCCTTTTTCCTTTACACACACCCCTTTGCTAAGTAAACTAACAGAGGATACAAACGGCCATAACATTTTAAGATAATGACTTAGGGACCAATCACATGAGAATCAACTCAACTCTGTAAGTGTGTGAACTTTAGCCTTTCTAAGTCTCATTTTCTTTCTCAGAAATGAATATAATTAAAGCTCACACTTCAAAAGATTAAGAGGATTAAAGGAAATAATGTAAGTCAAGTGTTAAATAGAGTTCCTGACACATTGTGGATATTAAACAAAACTTGTTTTTCTTTTTATTATTATTCATTTTTAAGTTTTAAAACATGTATCAGGTGAGTTACTCAGTTTCTCGGTTCCCTGTTGAACTCATATCTAATGGCAGTTTAAAAACTCCTACCACCAACATGGGCCCACAAACCAAATGATATTTACAAGTGCTCAGACTCTATTGGCACCAAGTGACCAATGACAGCTGCCTGTCTAATGTAGAGTTTAGAATCTCAGAGATCTCAAAGCTTAAAAAAAAATCAGTCCAGGTAACCACTGAGAAGGACTGATAGAATACACAAGATGGGGAAAATAAATAAAAAGGTAAATAAGATAGAGTATCTACAGAATTTACTGACAAAGATGGGAATAAACAATGTGCTGTAAAAAATGGCATGATACTCTACCTACCAAAATGTCAGCTTTGTTATTGATATAAGTTACACCGGAGGGAATAGCTGTAGATACGTAACCAAGGGTTTGTTAATCGATCACCCCTAAACTTGCCAATCCATTCCTGGGCAGATCCTATAAGTATTGTCTTCCATGACCTGTCCAAATAAAGTGTTCAGCGTGGAGGAACCATGAAGGCACGCTTCCCTGGGAGAAGACAGAGTTCCAAGGAGAAGAGAAATGATCAGAATTAAGAATGCCCAGGTCCTTCTCATAAACTCACGGATTGGAAAACTTACCTCTCCCTGGCAAGAAGTAAATAGAGATTCTGCACTGTTGGCTTCAAAGCTCCTAAAGGGGCACTTTAGAAATGTGAAGTGGCATTTTGTCCCAAGTAGTCAAAGAGAGGGGGTGTGCTGCTAGCGTTTATCAGGGGGATCCAGGGATGCCAAAAGTGTGCCAATGAATGAGGGAGCATCCAGAATAACAAAGAACCTCTCTGTTTCCTTCACAAATTTTCAATGCCCCACCAGACAGACACATAAATGAAAATTTGTTTATAGTTATCTGATTCCAGACTTGCTCCAAACTGCATCTAAACAAAAAGTATTTTTTCCTAATGATTTTTAATTTGGCACAAAACTTGCTTAGACTATTCCATTACTTTGTGAAACACAAATCCTATCTTACCTGGTATGTGGTGAAATAGAAACTGTATATGAGAAGTGATACGGCAAATGGGGGGAAATACCCTGGACACAGACAATCTTGTGTTTGAAGTGTTTGCTGTGTGTATAGCACTGGGCTAAACATTATGAAAGCATCAAAACAATTCAAAAGCGTAAGAATTCGTTGCTAACCGTGACTCTCCTTTGTTAGAACATTGTATTACATAGAGTGTTTTTGGCAATACCACATTTAAAGTCACTTGTCCAAATGTATAACTATGTAGGAGAGGAAACCCTTTACCATAGTATGAATCATTCGCTTCTTTGTTCTGATTCTTGGCTTTTTAATGAAAGCTCAATAACAAATTGAGGCACAGCAAATATCGTGATGGAGAAGGGAGGGAAGGCCAGGTGCAAGCAATCAGGGGCTAGATCAGCAGTGGGTGGGAGGGGTCCCCAGACCTTAGAGCAGTCAGGGACACATGCAAAGATACAACAGTGATGGGTAGAAAGGAAAGAAAGAGAAAGAGCTAAAAACTGATGGCATTATATAGGCCACAAACGTCTGTGATTAAACAGAAAAGAGGCAGGATCTGAGAGCCAAATGGGAGTTCAGATTCTCAAGCATCTGTGTGACCCTAGGAAAAAAGTCAGAGATGACATGCTAGGTAGGTAGACAGTGGGTAGACACAGGCATGCATCCATAATGCATCATGGCAGAGTACCTGGTACAAAGGAGGTGTCCAAAACAGGAGAGCTATTATGGTCCCTAGTCACAGTTTTGCCACAGGCGAGGCTTTGTAAAGAGAAAGCAATCCTTTTAATTTTAGACAGCACTTCCTATGGTCAGAGAACAAGGGCAAATAAAGATAATGGGCAAGTTCCCAGGGACCTTTATCTGATCAGTCCGATGGATGCTCAGTGAATTGTCTAGTTTATGAATCACAACCGGAAACAGTCCACTAACATCAAACAGAACATGAACACGAGGATGCGCATTCCAGGAGACAAGCCATTTTCCAATAGCTAAATCTTGATGCCAGCCTCTTGCCGGATCATGTCCTCAGCTCTGTTAAAGACCAGGGCAGAATGCGCTGATTCTAGACAAGGTCTACTGTAAACAATTCTGCAGAAGAGAAGATAGTAGATTCAAACACGGCCAACAATAATTTACGGCCCCGTTCAAAATAATGAACAATGCCAAATGTCAGCGGATGCTAAAAAGTGCTTACTTGAATACGGCAACTGTATCAATAAAGACCAGGATCATCCACGTCTACCACATCAAATTTAAAATGTCTTGGTGATCAAACACTTTTAATCCCTTTGTAAACTCCTTTAAGTCAATGATCAATACCTGTTAGACAGGTTACAGCAGTCTCACTATCAGGAAGAGCCTTGATCAACAAAGTGTTAAGCCACAGAACAAAACCAACTTATCCTTTCTTCTTTGGGATGACCTTTGCTTGAAAAGAAAGATGAGTTCCTAAGACTTGAGCCTGAAGAAGTGAGAAGGGACGGGAGGGGCATGTTCATCACTCAGAGGACCATACCGTAAGCTGAGTTGTATCTCGTTTTGACAGCAGCAGTGTAGTAAATGACAAGCCCTGTCAGGTAACGCATTTATCTTCATGGGAAAAGCGACCATTCCAAAGCGAGAGTCTCAGATGTTGTCACATCAGCTAGGACAAGAAGTCATAAAACAGGAAGGCTATCAGTGCAGGAGGCACTGTGATATCTAGACTGCAATTAAGAGGAGGTGTGAATGGGCACTCCAGCCCCAGGCTGTGGGAACCTTGACACTTTTCTCCTGTGCTAGAATTACTGGCCAAGTAATGACTGAAGTCCTTATCAGCCATCTATGACCCTTTCTAGGGCTCAAGCCTCTGAGCTGCCTTTTATACAGAAAGCTTCATAGCAAAAGCTGCTCTGCCATTTCTCTCAAATACTATGTAACCAAGAAAAGAAAAGGGGGGGGGGGGGGAATGAAGGACATTTTTTTCCATTTCTTCATTTGTCCATTCATTACCAAATATTTATCCTATCCTGTAGTCCAGGCACTAAGCTAGGTGGGGCTGGTCACTGAAGTAGGTTCTAACAGGACAAGCAGGCAGGCAGCAGAAACGTGCGTGAAGGAGGTCAGCGAAGGTGGATGGGGGTGGACAGCAGGACCATAGGCCTTATCTGGGGTGGCCTTGGAAGACCTCCTGGAGGAAACAGCATCTGGCTAAAACTTAACAGAAAACTGCAAATAGCCAGGTAGAAAGTTAGGGAAATAGGGAGAAATAATATGTACTCAGTTGGAAGAAGACACAGGTGAGTCTGGAAGATGGCATGAAGTAGGGCTGAAACACAGAGAGGGAACAGGTTTGGAACATGAATGAAACTGAAGTAAAGGGAGACCAAAATATTATCCAGATGGTTCTGAGGAAGGAGAAAAGTGAGCGTGTTACATGCATTTCAAATCTATTTATTTACAGTTGGTTTTCCACAGGCACATAAAGAAAAGATCCAATGGGGAATAAGATTAAACCCAGATGCCCTAAGAAAATCATGTAATGATTTTTAAAAATCTGAATAATCATTAATTATGAAAATCCTATTGTAGGGTCGGGCAAGGTGGCTCATGCCTGTAATCCTAGCATCATGGGAGCCCAACGTGGGTAGATTGCCTGAGCTCACTGGATTGAGACCAGCCTGAGCCAGAGCAAGACCTCGTCTCTAAAAAAAACTAGCAGGGCATTGTGGTGGGTGCCTATAGTCCCAGCTACTTGGGAGGCTGAGACAAGAGAATTGCTTGAGCCCCATAGTTTGAGGTTGCTGTGAGCTATGATGCCACAGCACACTACTATCTCAAAAAAAAAAAAAAAAAAAAAATCCTATTGTACATACCAGTGAATTATTTGAAAATGACAGAGAATATATTTATTTTTAATATATTGTGCCTTATATCACCTGTACCACCAAGATATAAAACCTCATCATTTTATACAGCTAAAACTATAAATTCAACAATCAAAAACTTTTTTTTATATTTCTTTTTCTCTGTTTTACTCTCAAGGGTCTCTTTCTACATTTGTATAATCAGGCTACTATTAATTACACCCAAGTTGGGAATTAAAGCAATATGGTATAACCTGACCGTGCTACTTGCTGTGTGACCTTAGCCAAGCTATTAACCTCTCTGAGCCTCTGTCTCCTCTAATGAGACCCATCTCATAGGGTTGCTGTATCTGGAAAGACAGGGGTTGAAATGGTACTAGTATTTCCATTTTTCTAAAGAAAAAATGTGACTCAGACAGGTCGTGTGACCTGCACTTTGTAGAGCAGC
Organism: Loris lydekkerianus; assembly: GCA_963574355.1. Lineage (NCBI taxonomy): Eukaryota > Metazoa > Chordata > Mammalia > Primates > Lorisidae > Loris > Loris lydekkerianus. The sequence goes on from CAUYPK010090748.1 coordinate 6,178, forward strand.
CCTCAGACTTCATGTTATTTGACTGATCCTGCATCTGGTTCTCTTTTCTCTCACAATTTTTTTTTTTTTTTGGTGGCGATTTTCAATGGTAAATATAATTAAATTTCAACTAAGATGGCCTTTCTTGGCTGGGTGCAGAGCTCTTGCCTGCAATGTTAGAAATCTGGGAGGCCAAGGTAGAAGGATCACTTGAATTCAGAAGTTTGAGACCAGCCTAAACCAGAGCAAGACCCCATCTCTACTAAAAATAGAAAAATTAGCCAGGCGTGGAGGCACGGGCCTGTAGTCCCAGCTACTCAGGTGGCTGAGGCAGGAGAAACATTTGAGCCCAGGAGTTTGAGGTTGCTGTGAGCTGTAATGACACCACTATACTCTACCCGAGGTGACAGAGCAAGACTCTGTCTCAACAATAACAAAAGATGAGTTGTTTCTGTTTTCTTTTTTTTTTTTTTAAGAGACCGAGTCTCACTTTGTCACCCTCAGAGTGCCATGACATCATAGCTCACAGCAACCTCCATCTCTTGGGCTTAGGAGATTCTCTTGCCTCAGCCTCCCAAGTAGCCGGAACTATAGGTACCCACCACAACACCTGGCTATATTTTTGTTGCAGTTTGTTCCGGGTCGGGTTCGAACCTGCCACCCTACCAATGCCCTACTCACTGAGCCACAGGCGCTGCCCAAGATGAGCTTTTTTTCATACTGTAGAAATAATAAGAGTTCTGAAACAAAGGGAAAATAAAAGGAGAGTGAGAAACAATAAAAACTGGAACAAAAATAGCACCAGGTGAACACTTTAAATGGGTAAATTGTCTGGTATGTGAATTATGCCTCAATAATGCTGTTACAAATAAAAAAATAAAAACAGCAGTGGATGAGAAGTGAGTCATACTATATTGACAAATGGCAGGATATTGAGAAACTTAAATTTTGTTGCTTCATCTTCTTATCTGTAAAACAGAGGCACTATTACCTGCACTATCTTTGCCAAGGGGTTAGGAAAAAACTGAGAGGTAAAGACAGACATAGGCCTGAACTTCATGACAAATGTCTTGAGAATGAAGTTGCTTTAATCTCTTAATTTCTAATAGCCTGTGAGTGTCTTAAATGTACAGAAAAAGAAATATATCCTCATTGCAAGCACCTGATCACAAGATCCTTCCTTCTCAAAATATTGAAGTCACTGAAATATCACTGGCAGGAAGTTCTGGAATATTCAGACTCTGCAAGCTTACGTCCTGGTGGCATAGTAACAACATAATCAAGAGGATCCAATCTCCAAATCCAGGGCTTCCTAATCCATGAGCACAGCGAGAGACCTCTCCTGCACCAGGCCCAGGGGCCAGAGAATGGAAATAAACACAGATGTGCCCAGAGTAACCCAAGCCTCTAAAAGAATCCCTGCTAGCCCTGGTCTACTCCTATTCAAAGGCACACACGCTACACCAGACTTGGAAACAGACCTCTTCTGAATTTCCTTCCCATTTTATGAAGGAAATGTAAAGTGAATTGTTACCTATTTTCTCTTTCAGGAAGAACACTACTTCTGCTCTACCAATTCCTGGTTTGTTTCATAGAAATAAAACATACCAAGGGCTTTAGATGAGCAAAGGCAAACATGATTTTTCCACTGTTTTTAAAAGTCAGAAGTCATTTTTGCCCTAATTCCTACAAAGTAGAGTAAGCTTAAAATCAAGCTATTTAGCTCACAGTGAGGTCCAATAAATCAGTGGAACAAAAATAAATGGACGAGCATGCCAAAAACGTAACCATGGTAACGCCACAGATGCATCAAGAAATGGTGTGCTCATTTGCTTCATCCCCATTTCTTAAATTGGAATCTAAGTAGGGGAAAAATTACACAGAGAACAATCATGATTCTGCAATTACTGAATTCTGCAAAATTGCATCCAACCTGCTATACTATAACTTCAGAGGCAGCTATAGTGCAGCTCCAGAAATAGCCCTAGATGGCTTAAGTGTTAAAAAAAAAAAAAAAAAAAAAAAAAAAAGGCCAGGAATAGTGGCTCACTCCTGTAATCCCAGTACTCTGGGAGGCTAGGATGAGAGAATCCGTTGAGGTGAGGAGTTCAAGATGAGCCTGAGCAGGAGTGAGACCTCTCTCTACAAAAAATTAACCAAACATTGTGGTAGGCGCCTCTAGTCCCAGGTACTTGGGAGGCTAAGGCAGGAGGATTGCTTGAACCCCAGGAGTGGGAGGTTGCTGTGAGCTAGCCTGATGCCACAGCACTTTAGCCTGGGCAACAGAGTGAGACTCTATCTCTAGAAAAACAAAAAAGTTAAAAAAGACCCACATTGGTTACTTAATCTCCCTGTGACTTTGTTTCCTCACCTGTAAAATGGGTATTAACTGCCCCCTCCCAATTCTTCACAGAGTTAAGATTAAACCACAACACTGTGGCAGGAGCAGGGAAACAGCAGACTCGGAGGCCTAATGCCCTGGTCACCTTTAGCCTGGATTTTATCGGTTTACCTTAGTGCCTCCGTTTCTTTATCTATAAAAATAAGATGATAATCCCTATTTCACCCATGTGATTAGCATTAGGAATTATTATTATCCAAATATAAGGAAATATTATGAGTATATTATTAGGACTACAGTTTTCAACCTCAGTGCTGACCGACTAAAAGAACTGAGAGCCACAAATGCACATTAACACGCGATCACAACTGTTTCTCTGCCACAGGCAGCCTGCCACACCAAGGACAAAGGCACCCCTGGGGCCTCGTCCCAAGTTACTGGCAGGAAATCTCTTCTCCTCTCAGTTTTATTAATGAGTAAAGTTGAGGAATGGGAGCTGCTCTAGAATCTCTTCTTTCCAGGTCACAGTCCCAGGGGTCTTCGAACTACGGCCCGCAGGCCACATAAGGCAGTGTGATTGTATTTGTTCCCATTTTTTTTTTTTTTTTAAACTTCAAAATAAGATATGTGCAGTGTGCATAGGAATTTGTTCATAGTTTGTTGTTTTTTTTTTAAACTATAGTCCGGACCTCCAACGGTCTGAGGGACAGTGAACTGGTTCCCTGTTTAAAAAGTTTGAGGACCCCTGGAAAATATAATAGAGTCTAATGCCTTAAATTAATTCTTCTTACTATTTTACAGTAGTATTGGGAAACATTAGCACACTCGCATATCACTTACAACATATTTTTTTTTAACAAAACCTTTCATTGCAAATAAATCACATCAATAAGCAGGATACTTTGCTTTTATTTGTTTTGTTTTATTTTGGAAACAGAGTCTCACTCTGTCACCCTAAGTAGAGTGCCGTGGCATGACAGCTCACAGAAACCTCAAACTCTTGGGCTCAAACAATACTCTTGGCTGAACCTCCCCTCCCAAATAGTTGGGACTATAGGTACCTTCCACAATGCCCTGCTAGGTTTTTTTCCTATTTTTACTAGAGAAGGGATCCCAGTGTTGTTCAGGCTGGTGTTGAACTCCTGAGCTCAAGCAATCCATCACCTCAGACTCCCAGAGTGCTAGGATTACAGGTGTAAGCCACCACACTCAGCCTTAAGCAGGATACTTTTGAACATTAAAATACTGCTCCTTTCTTTTGCTGGTTAAAAAAGAGGTATTTCTTAAAAATAAAAAAATTTCACGTAAAAGAGAAGAAAAGAAAAATTACATGTAGGAAAATAGGAATCATTCTTTTCTCCTATTTCAAAAGAAATGAAATCCCCATGGAGCCTCCCAGGATTCAGACATTATGATTAGCTTTATAGGAACACAGCGGCACTTCTCTACGAGGGAACCGCCAGCACACCTACCCGTGGACAGACTGCTGCCTGCCGCCTGCCTTTAATACACAGGCTCTGCTTTCAGAGTCGTTCCTATGCTGTGTGTCTTGCTTTTTAGGGTTTAGTCTAACCCAGTGGTCTGGGGATTTGGGATTTTTAATCTGTAGAAAACATTTCCTCAAGCAAAATCATACGTGAAATCTTGGTTTATGCATCTGATAAAGTTGGCCAAAAGGAGAAGTGTGGAATGGAGGTGGGGGTCAGCCCTCTGCGGCATTCCCCTCACTAAGGGGCCATCAGGGGCGCTCCAGTGTCTACAGAGGTTATTTTAAAGGCTCCTGGCCTGGTCCACCCATTAGTAACAAAGACTTCACCACACCAACACTTCACAGAGTGTCTTGAGTACCTGAGCCCACCTCCTCCTCATGGCAGTTCTGTGAAGCTAGCATAACACACATGTCCTTTCCACCATGTCGAAAGCAGACCTTACAAAGCATAGATAATTTGCCCAACATTCTAAACCAGTAAATGACAGACCTGGGACCGAGATGTAGGCACACTCCACAACACTGTGCTGTCTGTCCCACTGTCAATAATGATTTGCCTGACCTATCGAGTCGCTAAGTAGGCAAGTCACCAAGCGCTCCAGAACCAGCACCGAGCTCTTTTTTCTTCCCCCCTGACTTTTAACAAACCCACCCAGCGGTGAGACGCCAAAGACCGGTTACTTACAAGGCACAGCATGGCGGTAAAGGTTATCCCTTATGGTCTGCTGGAGCTCATGATCAGGAGACCCTTTCTGGAACCGCTGACTGAGAAAATGTCGCAGGTCCTTGTTCAGCCTCCCTCCTGCAGGAAGTACACGAAATAGACAGAACCCATCAGCAACAGGGCCTCCTAGAGACGGAGCGGCTGAGCCCTGTGTGCGGGACAGCCGCCCTCAGCGGTGAGGAGCGTGTGCTTAGGTACTCCGGATTTTCCTCTGCGGGGTAAAGGCAAGCAAGAATGTAACAAAAAGATAAAACAACATTGAAATAGCGTTAATTCGGGGGTCCTATCCCAGGTAATAGTAGAAGGTCAAAAATAACAAAGAACTTAACTAGGCTATTTCATTCAGTATGTGTGCAATGACACTTGTAGACATGATTGCTGCGAAAGTAAATGGCTGAAACTTCAATGAAGACAATCCAGCAGTAACTGTCAAATTATAGAATGTTCTGTGTCTGGGGATTTGACTGGGTAGGAATTTACATTGCAGATTACTAGCAAAAGTCTGCTCAAATCTCCAGGATTGTTGATTATAGCATTTTTACAACAGTAAATAAATAAGAACAAAACAAAAAACCTGGAAGCCAAAAGGTATCAATTACATAAATCATAGTTCACCCGTATAATAAGGGCTCCACATATGCCTGATCTTCCTGAGTTGATACAAAGAGAAAATATGTAGAATCACATATATCTCTGAGTCCTTTAATGTAAAAAGGAATTTAGAAAAGGAAAGACTATGTTATAAGAAATCATAAGAAAGTTTAACAGAAATTTCCTTTAGGGAAAAGGAATAGAAATGGCAAAATAGAAGAGAAGACTTCATTATTCTTTATATAGACAGATAAATACACACACATATAGACATCATCCATCCTATGCTATTTCTCAAACACTAGATACATATTGCTGCTTAAAATCATTGTTGTTGTTTAAGCCATAGTTATCTGAGTGAGTCTATGTGTTTATTTCTTTGCAGCTTTCTACACTTACCAGAACAAAAGAAAAGCTAAAAATATTCTATGGTTATAAAAATGTGTCATAGAAAAGAGACACATTTTTAAAAATCATAATCACAAATTATAGTCTACAGAATCAACAGAAGGCTTGTAGATCAACCTAGCTAGCATTCACTCTCAATGAAGAAAGACGCTTCAAAGACAGCTAAAAATAACAAGGCTGAGACTATCCTTCCATTTTTAGACAAGATACAAATTAGGTAAGAGCATTTTTAGCCTTAGAGCAACAATGTAGCAATCTAGTAACCATGTGAGCCACAAAACTCATGTCTTCAGATGGTAACTTCCCCATGGTCAAAAAGAGTAAATCATGAGCATGACAGTGATGGTTAAAGATGATACTATTTCTTACCTAAGGCAAAAACTACTGCTTTTTATTTTAATATCACGTTCAAAACAACATTCCCTGCTATTGCTGCTCATTTTGGAAATACTAATAAAACACAATTTAAACTATTTTATTTGAGTTGTATTATACCAAAGCTTTTAAGTGCCCAAAAGGAAAAATAGATATATAGTTAAGTCAATATTAGGTTATTCAATCATTCCTCAAGAAGCTATTGAATTAAAACACTCACCTACCGCACAAATCCCCCTAAAATGGGCACAAGATTTAAAAAAACAGTTCACAGGGAATATATATGACTGGCCATCAAACACATGAAAAGATGTTGGACATCGTTAGTCATCAGCGAAATAGGAATCAAAATCACAATGAGATCCCACTACATACCCCCTAGAATAACAAAAATAAAAGAGACTGATAATAGCATATGTTGACAAAGTTGTAGAGGAACAGGAACTCTTACATATAGCTAGCAAGCACACAAAGTGGTTCATCCCCTTGCAAAAACAATTTGGCAGCACCTAACAAATTTGCACCCTCACAAGCCAAGTAATCCAACAATTACATGAGGGGGACTGAAAACAAATCAGGCGTGGTGGCTCAAACAGCACTCTCGGGAGGCTGAGGTGGGTGAATTGCCTGAGCTCAGGAGTTCAACACCAGCCTGAGCAAGAGTGAGACCCTGGCTCTAACAAACTAGCTGGGTGCTATGGTGGGTGCCTGTGATCCCACCACCTCTGGAGTTTGAGGCAAAAGGAGTGCTTGAGCCCAAGAGTTTGAGGTTTCTGTGAGTTACGACACAGTCACACTCTACTCAAGCTGACAGAGTGAGACTCTGTATAAAAAAGAAAAAAAAAAAAAAAAAGAAAGAAAGAAAACAAGTCCACCAAAACAAACAAACAAAAAAACTTATATCTAAATCTTCACAATAACTTTATTCATAAATAGCCCCAAATTAGAAACAACCCAAATGTCCAAACGTCCATCAAAAGATGAACAGATGAGCAAACTGTGGTATATTCAAAGAATAGGGTGGCACACAGCAATTAAAAGGAACAGACTAATAATCCATGTAATAACAGGGACGAATCTCCAACATGTAATGTTGAAAAAAAGAAGCCAGACACACAAAAAAAAATATTACATGATTCCAATTACAGACAAGTTTTAGAACAGGCCAAACTAATTTTTAGAGACAGAAAGAAGTTCAACGGTTACTTGGCGCTGAGGGTAGGCAAAGACTAACCGCAAAGGGGCTTGAGGGAATAAGATCTATCAGGTCTAAAAGTTAAGTTCATGAACTCGTTCTAGAAAAAGTGCTATATACCTGATTGCTGAATATCACTACAGTCACCTTAAAAGTGCTCCCCCAGGGAAGCTGTGCACCAACGCCAGCATCTCATCTGCCCTTCAAAGCAATTTTGGGATTCTTGTTCTGGAGTGGCCACCAGAGCTGTTAATGTATTACCCTTGATGTCCTGAATGTCATCAAAATGTTTCCTTTCAATATTTTTTTTATCTTCGGGTATAGAAAAAAAAATACTGGGGGCCAGATCACATGAGTGGGAAGGGTGTTCCAATATAGTTATTTGTTTATTGGATAAAAACTCCCTCACAGACAGTGCTGTGTGAGCTGGTGCACTGTCATGATGTAAGAACCACATTTTTCTTATGCCAAGATTTTCAGTTAAGATTTTCCTGTTTCTTTAACAAGGTTTACTTGGTCTGCTATATTTCTCAAAGTCAGCTGACAATTTTGACACATAATGGATGAATTTTTGCCATGTTTTGGTCAGTTCTGCTGTTTACTGCCTGCCCTGACTTGTCTTAATCAGAGATGATTTCTCTCCCTTCAGAAAAGCGTTTAATTCATTTGTACCTTGCCATTTTCTTTATGGTATTACCCCATAAAGTTGGACTAACATGTCCCTCATTTCACTTCCACTCTTGCCAAGTTTAACAAGAAGTTTAATGTTTGTTTACTGCTCTAACCCAAGCTCTGACATTCTAGTGACAGCATGCAAAAACACCCAACAACAATAATCAGCAACACTCAGCAAGACACCGCCACATGCTGAAACGAACACAGCTGTGAGACACTAACGCACCAAGGTTATTAAACCTGACCAAGTTGTTTATACAGTACTGCCAACGTAAGCTCATAGTGGCAAGTTCATGAACTTAATTGTCATTCCTCGTATGGAGCAGACGAATATTATCATTGGAAGAAACGGTACAGAGGACTTCTATACTATTTTTTATAGCATCCAGTGGATATACAATATTTTCAAAATAAGTTGTGGTTTTTGTTCTTTGTTTGTTTTGAGACAGAGTCTTACTGTGTTGCCCTGGATAGAGTGTCATGGTATCATAGCTCATAGCAACCTCAAACTCTTGGGCTCAAGTGGTCCTCTTGCCTCCCGAGTAGTTGGGACTACAGGTGTCCACCATAATAACTGACTAGTTTTTCTATCTTCAGTAGAGTTGGGGTCTGGCTCTTGCTCAGGCTGGTCTCAAACTCCTGAGCTCAGGCGATCCACTTGCCTCTGCCTCCCAGAGTGCTAAGATTACAGGTGTGAGTCACCATGGTCAGCCTCAAAGTAAGTATTTAAAAAGGACGAACACCAAGAGATCTTTTAGGAGAGGATATTAATATAATTATTTCTTGACTGTAGTAGTAACAACATGGGTTTATGTATTTTTCGAAACTCACAGCACTGTATGCCTAAAATAAGTGTTTTTATTATATGTAAATTATACTATAATAAACTGATTTCAAAAGTTTAACAATGTACACAGCTATGATATAATAATAATAATAATAAAGTAAGGATTTTGAAGAAAAAAAAAGTTTGAAATACGCAGAATGATTGAATGGGGACTCCAGGCTAGGCATTGTTCTTGACTCTTAGTTCTCTATTTCCCATTAGAAAGTTGAACTGAAAGAAAAAGAGAGTAAATCTTGGTAGTTAAGATAGACAAGTCTAAATCTGAACCCTGACACCACTATTTCTTAGCTACTAAGCCAGAGCACAGGGCTTAATCTCTGATCCTTACTTTTCTCATTTATAAAAATAGAACACTGATATAATAGTAGCTCCATCCAAGACTGCTGTATTAAATGGGTGATATAACACATTCAGACCATGGTTGACAAAATGAAATCACTCAATGATAAGTGGAAATTATGATTATGAAGATGTGGAATGGACAATTGTTGAGGTAACTGGGGAAAGATCTAAAATTAAATGTGAACTGCTACCCTTTAAAAAAAAAATGCCCATAAACATATAATCTATCCTACTGGCTTAGGAACAACCGGAAACAAAACATAAGCCTAAGGAGATTTGACTTAATGGGTATTTCTAATGTTCCTTAAAGTGAATAAAAGTCTACTTGTGCTAAAATGGTGTGGCTGTATATAAAACTCGGTAACACGCATTTGGTGTGAGTTTAATATATTCCAGGCATTGTGCTGGAGCTGAAGTTTAGCAAACAAAATCAACTGGTAAATCACTGATATTGGATAGTCACACCTGCTCTATCTTGAGGAACACAGCATTCTACAATTTGATTTAAAAGATAACAATATTTACCAGAAAATTCACATTGCTTACAATTGAGGATTTCAGATTCCTCTTAAGAGACAATAATTCTTGACATTAAAACAACATTAACAGCCTTCAATTGAGTCATGGATAGAAAAGATGTCCATGCTAGCCAAATGTACTGGGTCAAAAGCAAAATTCCAAAGGAGATTCAGAATAGTATCTCTTTATCCTATATACAATGTAGATTCATACAACCTTATGAATCAGATGTGGTAACAAGGGAATACAGACTGGAAGGCATTCTTAACTGTAAGCTACTGGTTTACAACTGCGCTCTACGTGCTAACTACCCAAGCTAGCTAGGGTTGATCCCCAGAGTAAAAGTCCTCTCAACCATGGATGTGAAACAGGGCAGGGTAGCCATGCTGCTGCCAGTTAACATTTACTCTGTGTTCCCTGACATTTGGAAGTGAAAAACCTCAACCTTTGCATTCCATTAAGAATATTGTATTTTTTGGCATCTAATCCCAAATTAATTGCCAATTATTCAAAGAACATGTCTCTAAATCTTATCCTAATTGTCATGGGCAGTAAGCCAATGAAATAATAAATTGCAAGGCAGAGTTTGTCATAGCATCTTCACTTTCTTTGAAATTCAAGATTAGTATTGCAAATGAAAAAAGAGAACTAGGTTGGGAACAGGGTCATCCATCAGCTGACGATGGACCACGTAGACAATGCAGTCCCATAAATCTATAACACTGTATTTTTACTGTGCCTTTTCTGTGTTTAGATATGTTTAGATACACAGATACCTACCATGGTGCTGCCTAGTACAAACATGTATCTGTGATGTTCACACAATGACACAATTGCCCAAAGGCACATTTCTCAGCACACATCCCTGTCACTAGGTGATGTGTGACTATGGGCAGAACTTTTACCAAGAAAAGGGTTCAGAGCTTTTGTGAGACAATTTTATAATTTAGCAAGCAAAAATGGGGCTTAGATTCCATCTGGTTTTTGCCATAATTTTATATTTCTATATCTTTATCTAAATATTGGGAATTCTGGGCCTTTAAAATTTACACTAGTACATCTCTGCATTTTTCACTCCTTAATTTGCAGAATTTAAACAATGTTTGATATAATTTTTATTTTAAATTTTGTATAATATTTAATTTTAAAACCATACCTAAATGTATTTCTCCTTAGCTACTTCAATATAAACAATGTTCCTACAAATGTGATGTAATGCCTTTTTATTGATTTTTTTTTTTTTTCTACACACATGTGAGGACTTTTTCCCCTCTGGACTATTTAAAGCTGGAAATGGACACAGCAACTTATCTTGATATTGCTGAATTCATCTCTAAAATGGTGGTGCAGATTTACCTTCCCACAAATAGTTTCCCTGTTTCCCCACTTTGAGGTCCACATTTGCTACTGTCACTGTATTGTGGGTCCCTAAGACCACTTCCAGACTTGATGAGTCATTAGGATGACTCAGGAGAATCGGATAGAGCTACACTCCTGGTTGCAATTTATTACAATAAAGAAATGGAAAGCACAGTCAGCAAAGGGAACAAGCTCATGGGGCAAAGACCAGAAGAAATGGGATCCCAACAAAGGCACCCAAGTCACACTTACATTCCGGAGGAACACACGAGAAAAGCTGCCCACCCAGCCCACTAGGGTTTTTACAGAGAGTTGGTTGTGTAGGTGGCCTCTGCCTAGCACAAAACAAAATTCTAGAGTCTCGAGGTAAAAAAAACAAAGAATACACAATAGCATTTGGACAGATAGTTTAGAAACAGTGAGACACTCTTAACAGTTTCAGGAAGAGAAGAAATCTCCCAAAATCCAAGTTCCCAGATACCAACGTAACCTTCAAACTGCCTGCCATAACTCTTGTCTGCACAGTCCAACTTTCCAAATGCTTCCCAATCTAACAAAGGTAAAATGATATGTTAGTGTTACATTAATTCACAATTACTGATTACTAGAGAGATCAACCCTTCCATTACATTTTTAAATTGTCTTTTGTGCTTCCATTTCAGTGACTTGCTTGTTCATGTATTTTTGTGGTTGTTGTTGCAGTTTGGCCGGGGCCAGGTTTGAACCTGCCACCCTCTGTATACGGGGCCGGGGCCCTACTCACTGAGCCATAGGCACCACCCCTGTTCATATTTTTTTGTGCATTTTCCTAATGAGTTGTCATATTATTCTTGATAAAAATGGTTTTTATATACTCTAGAAAATGTTCACTTATATATGTTGTAAATTTTGCTTAAATTTAAACATGAAATGATCCCCCAATATAATTGAGTTGTGAGGTTTCTCTAACTTTTCCTCTCACATGCTATATGATCTTCTGCCAACACTTCCAGAAGCATCATTTTGAGAGTAATGGATCATAAGGGGACTTGGCTTGGACTGATTTCTGTCTCCTAGGATATAGATCCTAAAAAGAATCTTAATAGAAATAACTGTCCTGGTCAAGAAAGCAGGATTCCCAAGACAACACTTTGAGTCCTCTTAATTCACCCATTTGCAACCCAGAGAGCAAAATGCAATTCCTTTCATGTATTATATGCACCCCACATCTACAGCCACCTCTAGAATGTCGAAGAATGGCGTTTCATCACAGTGAGAACTGACACAGGCGTCCTCAAACTGCGGCCCGTGGGCCACATGCGGCAGTGTGATTGTATTTGTTCCCGTTTTGTTTTGTTACTTCACAATAAGATACGTGCAGTGTGTATAGGAATTTGTTCATAGTGTTTTTTTTTTTAAACTATAGTCCGGCCCTCCAACGATCTGAGGGACAGTGAATTGGCTCCCTGTTTAAAAAGTTTGAGGACACCTGCTTTATTACATTCTAAATTTTCAATGTTGAGGAAGGTGTGCATAAGGATATTTAATCTAATCATACTTGCAGGTGATTCTGCTTTAGCACACAATTTCCTCAAAGAATGGTTATGGTTGTAAGAAAAGACCATTTATTAAGGCAACACATATGGTTATTTTTCAGTGGAGCTATTGCAGCCAAAAAAATCTGTCAGTTCAGCGATTTAAATTTACGAAGAAGAGGATTTTTTAAAACACAATAGTATAAATTGAAAAACAAATTAAGTTGTTTCATAGTCACTCCAACGTACAATCCAAAATTCATTTAAGTGAGATTTGTTCGCTATTTGTTTCTTTCTAATATGTTTTCCCTAACATTCTTCTTACTGTAAAAGCAATATAAATTATTGGGGAGTTAAAGTTTAATGGATACAGAGCTTCAGTTAGAGATAATGAAAAAGTTCTGGAGATAGATGTTAGTGATCGTTGCACAACAGTATGAATGGACACATTGTCAAAGTACTGCACATTAAAAACAGTTACAATTATAAATTTGTATGTTATATATGTTTTACTGCCATAAAGACCAATACAAATTAATTACAAGATTTGAAAAACACACAAAGTACAACAGAGAAAGTTAAAATCACCTTCAACTTTCATATGCAGCATAATCAACATTCTTGCACTGGGTATTGTGTGCGTGCACACAGACACATACATTAATATACACTTATGCATTATGAAGGTTCATTTGCTCACTCAGCAAATACTTATTAAGTGTCTACAGTCAAATACTCTGTGAGCCCTAAGGATCCAAAGAGAATACAGAGCCTCAAGCAGGAAGTGACATGCCCGAGTTAGGAAGGATGAACAGGGAGATAGCCCACGGGCAGGGGCAGTCGTTATGATGAGCACTGAAGGAGGATAAGCAGTCAGTTAGCTCTGCAAAGTGTGAGTAGGAGTATCCCAGGCAGAGAGAGGGAACAGCATGTGCAAAAGGTTCAAGGTTCAGAAACAGAAAAGAGGCTGTCAGATTAGAGAAGCATATGAAGCTGATAAAAAGCAAAGCAGGGCTGGAGTGGTGGCTCATACCTGTAATCCTAGCACTCTGGGAGGCCAAGGCAGGTAGACTGCTCGACCTCAGGAGTTCAAAACCAACCTGAGCAACAATGAGACCCCTGTCTCTAGTAAAAGCCAGTCAGGTGTGGTGGTGAGCACCTGTAGTCTCAGGTACTTAGAGGGCTGAGGCAGGAGGATCATTTGAACCCAGGGTGACAGAGTGAGACTGTCTCAAAAAAAAGAGGGAAGGAGAGGGGAGGAGAGGGAAGGAGAGAGGAGGGGAGAGGAGGGGAGGGGGAGAAGGGGAGAGGAGGGGGGGAGGGGAGGGGAGGGGAGGAGACCTAGACAAATTTGTGCCTCACAGGCCATCAGAAGGAGCTTGCATTTTATTCTAAACACAGTAAAAATGTATTGAAGAGATTTCAGTCACGGACGTGGAAGGCTCGTCTAAATTTTGAAATTACTTTTACAGCTACGAGGTGGGTCACATGTAGAGGCAGGGAATAGAGAGAAGCCAGAAGAACTGCTCATGTAAGACGTGAAGTGGCCTGCACTAAGGCAATGGCTGGGAAGAAGGGCAGGAAGGGACACAGATGCAAGTAAAAGCTGAACTGAGTTTGCCAGTATGTTGGAGGAAGGTACCAAATGCAAGGGAGAACTCAGAAACGGCTGCAATGTTTGCGCTTACCTGGAGATGAACAGGTTTGAGCAGAATACAGAGCCCCTTTAGGTACTAGGACACATACAGGATTACTCGCTTTGGAAGGTTGAGGCAGGAGGACTGCTTGAGGACAGATGTTCAACACCAGCTTAGGCAAGATCAAGACCAAGTCTTTACCAAAAAACAGAAACATTTACCCAGATAAGGTGCTGTGTGCCTGTAGTCCAGCTACTTGGAAAGCTGAAGCTGGGGGATTGCTTGAGCCCAGGAGTTTGAGGTTGTAGTAAAATATGATGATGCCACGGTCTCAGGAAATAAAAGTAGGAACATGCCATCCATGTATGTGGATTCATATCCACATTTCCTAATAAAGAATTCGTAAGCACTTGCTCTATATTCTTACTGTCCAAAAATATACTTTTAAGAGCTATCATATATTCTCTTATTTCATCACAACCCATTTACTCATTACCAATTAGTAAGCATAGGAATTATTTCCACTGTTATTATCCCCTACCTACAAAATATATCTGTATTTGTAATTATTTTCTTGTGATTCTTGAAGTGGAAATTTAGGGACAAAAATTACTAGAATGTTCCAGGCTCTTGATATGAATTCCCTTGAAAAAGATTGCCTTGGCTTCCCTTCAACCAGCTTGCTTTAAAATGGTTCCAAAAGGGAAGGGGGGGACAAGATGGCTGACTGAAGCCAGCTTTCCACAGGCTCCATCCAGAAGGAGAGTTAAAGGACAGAAATTTAGCAAGTAACCTGGTGGATTAGAGCTGCACCAAAAGAGAAGGTTGAGGAAGGCACATCAACCAGGCTTAGGAGAGCTGCGACCCCAAGGATACAAACAAAAGGTACAAAATCCATCACCAAGCAGAGAGAGTCCCCTCCCCCATGAGAACGGCTCAAAGTGCCCCACAAACAAACGAGCAGAGTTCAAAGGTGCTCCATGGGAGAGGCCCTCCAAAAACTAGACCTACCTCCCCTTCTAGGGTGCCACAGCATTCTCCTGCCAGGCATAAAACAGTATACAACTGTATATATCCTCTACCTGCAATTCTGAACTGTCAGTACTCCCCTCCACTCCCATTCTGAGGTCTGGAGGTCTGTCCCCCAAGAGTCCGGATTATTGGGTGATTTCTTGAGGGGTGTGGACAGGGCCTAAACTGCAGCTGGTCAGTGCTGATTCTGCGGCACAGGAGTGAGGAGAGGACAGGTGGCTGAGAGGGAACCACACTGGAGTGGCAGCACCCCGAGGTGAAGAGCAGCAGCCATTTTTGGCAACAATAGGGCTCACTCCCGGGCATCTTCTCAGGTGGCAACCGCCTCGGAACAGATCTGGGATGGAAACGCAGGCCCCGTGAGTAAACGGTTTGCCTGAGGCGGTCCCAGCCTGGGTGGAACATGGGGACTAGAAAACGCATGCACAGAGCCGGGAAATACCCAGGGAAGGGCTGACCCAGAGGACCGCTTTCCTGAGTCTAGGATGCACCGGGCCCTCAGGGGATCACCAGCCTATAGACAAAGGAAAGCAGGAGGCTAGAACTGACAGCTAACCTAATACAAACATGTAGAAGCAAAGATAGCACCTGAGGCGCAGGCTCTGGGAACTCAAAACAGCTGCTCTTCTGCAGGGAAATTTAGCAAGGACAGAAACAAATTCCCGCAAAGTTGTTCTGTACTCTCAGTAACATCAATCAGGGGCGGGAATGGAACTGAGTGAACACCCCCCAGCCTCCATCAAGTGCCCGAGGATGTCAGGCCTCACCTCCCCCTGCTGGATAGAGGCAGAGCACAGTGGCCTGGCTGAGTAGATATAGATTTCCTTGTGATTCAGGCAGGTGCAAACCCCTGGAGTATCTGTTCACTGGAGGCAACTGGGTCACAGCCCTGTGGGGCTATCAGTGACTGAGTGTGACAGAGGTGCAAGGTGGGGAAGGAGGCATCAAACTTCCCAGACTAATCTATTTGCAGCGTGGGTCCTCCTGACTTCACGGAGCAAGTCATATCTGAGTTGTCAGCAGACCCCTGTGATCCAGTTGCCAGAGACCATTTAAACTCTCCCACCTGATGGAGAACACTTAGAGATCTAAAAATAGATCTGCCATTCAATCCTATAATTCCTCAAGTAGGCATATACCCAGAAGACCAAAAATCATATCATAACAAAGATATTTGCACCAGAATGTTTATTGCAGCCCAATTCATAATTGCTAAGTC
>CAUYPK010090750.1:0-54175 GCA_963574355.1 Loris lydekkerianus
TCGAGTTTTTCAAAAGTCTGGTGGACATTTTTAATCCTTTCGCCAGTGCGGAAGTTGGAGTTTGATCAGAATTTTCTGAGTGAGTTTACTTTTGTGGTATAGGATTGGGTTGGTCATTATGGAAGAAAGGTCTGAGAATATCCTGAAGAGCTGATTTGGTTATTGCAAATTTCTTCAACATCTGAATGTTGTTAAAGTATTTAATTTCTCCATCATAAATGAAACTCAGTTTAGCTGGATACAAGATCCGGGGTCGAAAGTTATTTTCCTTTAAAGATTAAAAGTCGATGACCACCCTCTTCTGGCTTGCAAAGTTTCAGCAGAGAGATCTGCAGTCATTCTAATATTCTTCCCTTTTTGTATGTAATAGCTTTCTTTCCCCTGACAGCTCTGAGAATTTTCTCCTTAGTATTAACTTTCGTGAAGTTAATTATAATATGCCTGGGAGATGTCTTATTGGGGTTGAGTTGTGCTGGGGTTCTGAAGCTGTCTGCTATCTGTATTTCAGAATCTCTATGCATGTCTGGAAAATTCTCTTTTATAATTTCATGCAGAAGGGCCTGTGTGCCCAGTGAGGCTACTTCATCGTTTTCAGGAATTCCAATGATTCGGAGGTTGGCCTTCTTCGAATTATCCCAGAGCTCTCTGAGAGAATGATCCGTTTTTGCTCTCCATTTCTCTTCCTCTTTGAGAGTTTGGGAGTGTTCAAAGGCTTTGTCTTCAATTTCAGAGATCCTTTCCTCTGCTTGCTCCACTCTGTTACTGAGGGATTCTACTGTATATTTTAGATCTTTGAGGGCTCCAAATTCTTGCTTCAGTGTGTCTAAGTCTTTGGCGGTTTTATCTTTAAATTCGTTAAATTCTTGAGACAACTTTTGAATTTCTCCTCGAATTCCTAATTCCATTTTATTAATCTTGTTTGCCATCCAAATTCTGAATTCGATATCTGACATCTCAGCCAGTTGTTTGTGAATGGGATCTTCAATTACCTCTACCGTAGCTTTCCTTGGGGGGGTTGATCTATTCTAGTTAGTCATGTTACTGGAGTTTTTCCGCTGATTCCGCCCCATGATTATTTTACTCCTTTTGAGTTTTTTTTTTTCCTGGAGTTTTGTTGAGGACCACAGTACTGTGGTCTGAGAAACTGGGGCCTTGTTTGGTGTTGTGGGGCTAAGTGGTTCTGTCTTGTTTTCAGCTGGTTTGTGTTCAATCCTAGTGAAACAGTTACTCTGGGTTGAAGTCTCAGCTGTGGAGAAATACCAGCAATTAAGTCTCCCTGCCCACCACAGGCAACAATTGGAAAAGGAGAATCAAACCTTCCTAAAGCCACACACCCAGGGAATCACCTGAACAGTCCTCAGGTGATTGGCTCAGTTCAAAAGGTCCAAATCAATTGTCTCAGTCAGCACCTGTCTCGGGTTGGAGAGTTTAAGAGGTCTCTGGGAACTGGATCACAGGGGTCTGTTGACTGCTCTGATATGGCTTGCTCCTGTGCTTCCTGGAATCTGGAGGAGCCACCCAGCAAATAGATCAGTCTGGGAAGGTTGATGCCTCCTTCCCCACCTTGCAGCTCTGTTGCACCCAGTCACTGCTGGCCCCACAAGGCTGTGACCCAGTCAGTTGTCTGCAATGAGCAGATACTACAGAGGTTTGCACCTGCCTAAATCCCAGGGAAGTCTGTATCTGCTCGTCCAAGCCACTGCTCTTGGCCTCTATCCAGTAGGGGGTGGTGAGGCCTGTCAACCTCAGGCACTTGATGGAGTCTGGGGGTGTTCACTCAATTTCAGCCCCACCCTTAATTTATGTTACTGGCTGAACAGAACTACCCTGTGGGAGTTTGTTTCTGACTCTGCAGAGCCCCTGCTGAATTCCTCTGCAGAGGACAGGCTGACTTGAGTTTCCAGAACCTGTGCCTCAGGCCCTGTCTTTACTCCTGCGGGTTTGTATTTGTAGCACGGTTAGATGTTAGCTATAGCCTATTGGCGTCCTTTGTCTGTAGGCTGATAATCCCGAGGGCCAGGTGTGTCTTAGGCTCAGTAGAGCAGTCTTTTGGATCAGCCCCACCCTGGGAGTTTCCCACCTCTGGGGGTGCATTTTCTAGTCCCCACGTTCCACCCAAGCCAGTACTGCCTCTGGAAAACCCTTTACTCACAGGGCCTGTGTTTCAGTCCCAGGTCTGATCTGTGGTGGTTGCCATCTGAGAAGATGCTCGCCTCATCTGATTGCCCAGGGAAACAGGAGGAGTGGCTATGGGATATCTTGGAGTTGGACTTGTTATTGCTAAAGACGGCTGCTGCTCTGCACCTCAGGGCACCACTGCTCCTTCGTGATTCCTTCTTAGCCAACCGTCGTCTCCTCACTCCTGTGCTGTAGAATCAGCACTGTCCAGCTGCAGTCCAATGAAGGCTATGTTAACCAGTTTGATGAAAACATTTTAAATTGTATATAAAACCAGCACATGGTACCCCATGATTGCATTAATGTACATAGCTTTGATTTAACTTAAAAAACAAAGTGTTCCTACACAATGCCCTAACACCCCCATCAATGCTAGAGATAACTGTTGATATTCTTATAGACCAAAGCTTCTCAACCTCAGCACTAGTGATTTTGGGGCCAGTTAATTCTTCGTTGTGGGTTGTTTATTACCATCCCCAGCCTCTGTCTAGTAGATGACAGTAGCACTCTCACCTAGACATGAAATTTAAAATGTCCGTTGACAATGATGAATGTCCTAGGGGAGGGGGTCAAAATCTTCTCCTGTTAAAGACCACTTTACCAAACCTTTTCTATGCATATACCTACATCTGCATATCAAAATATACATATATGGCTTTTTTGAGTGTTTTCTTCCAGCTTTATTTCTTCAGTTGATTCCATATCTTGGCTATTGTGTGTAATGTTACATGGGAATGCAGACATCCCTTTGACATAGTGATTTCAGTTCCTTTGGATATATACCCAGAAGTGAAATTATTGGATCATATAGTAGTTTGTTTTTATGAGGAACCTCCATATTGTTTTCCACAATGGCTGTATTAATTTATATTCCCACCAACAATGTACAAGAGTTCTCTTTTCTCTGCATCTTCACCAATATTACATTTCATCTTTTTGAAAAAATCCATTCTGTAAGGGTGAGATGATTTTAATTTGCATTTCACTAGTGATTAGTGATGCTGAGCATTTTTTCATATACCTGTTGATCATTTGTATGTCTTCTTTTGCAAAATGTTCAGTAATCAAGTTATTTGTTTTCTTGCTATTGAATTGTTTGAGTTTCTGTGGATTGTCTCTTCACTTTGTTCATTGTTTTCTTTGTTGTGAAAAGAATCTTTCTGATTTGATGCGATCCCATTTGTCTACTTTTGCTTTCGTTGCTTGTGCTTTTGGGGTAATATTTACTCTTTGATATTTATTTATTTACTTATTTACTTACTAATTTATTTCTAGAGATGGGGTCATACTGTGTTATCCAGGTTGGTCTTTAATTCCTGGCCTCCTGCAATCCTCCCACCTCAGCTTCCCAAAGTACTGGGATTACAAGTGACAGCCAGCAGGCTGGGATATTAGGGTCATATTTTTAAAAATGCATTCCCTCGATCAATATTATAAGCAAGGGTGTTCAATCTTTTTTTCTTTTCTGCCACATATTGTAAGGATAAGAGTTGTCTTGGGCCACATATTAAATACACAAACACTAACAAAATCTGATTAGCAAAAAAAAGTTAAAGGCATACTTTTTGAGATATCCAACACCACCCATAAGCAAAAAAATCCTCACAAAATCAGCATACAGCCCATGGTGCCACAGGTTGGACAACCCTGTGAGAGTTTTTCCATTTATGTGTTTTCTTTAATTCCCTTTGTTAATGTTTTCAATGTCCAGATATTTTACTTTCTTGGTTAAATTTATTCCTAATTATTTTCGATGCTATTGTTTTCTTGATTACTTTTCCAGGAAGTTCATCTGCTTTGTTTGTTGATTTTCTTTTCTGCAACTTTACTGTATTTATTTATTGTTCTAACAGTTATTTAGATTAGTCTTTTGAGTTTTATATGTGTATATAGGATCATGTCATCTGAAACCAGAGACATGTAATCTCTACATTTCTAATTTGGATAGCTTTATTTCTTTGTCTCGCCTAACTGTTCTGGCTAAGAGCTTTCATACTGTGTTGAATAAAAGTGGCAAGAGTGAGTGTCCTTCTAATGTTTCTGATTTCAGAGGGAAAGTTTTCACTTTTTCACCTTTGAATATGATGTCAACTGTATGCTTATCATATATGGCCTTTTCTGAGTTGAGATAAATTCTTTATATACCTGATTTCTTGAGGACTTTTTATCATAAATGGATACTGAATTTTGTCAAATACTTTCTCTGTATCTTCTTAGATGATCATATGATTTTTGTCCCTCATTTTGTTAATGTGGTATATTACATTTGTTAATTTCCATATGTTGAGCCATCCTTGTATCCTAAGGATGAATCCCACATAATTATACTGTATGATCCTTTCCATATGCTGTTGAATTCAGCACATTGCCAGTATTTTTTTGAGGATGTATGCATCTGTGTTTATCTGAGATGTTTGCCTGTAATTTTCTTCTCTTTTAGTGTCCTTGACTGGCTTTGGATTCAGGATGACATGCCCTCATACAATGAATTGGAAAGTTTTTCCTCTTCTTCAATTTTTTAGAATTGGAGAAGCATTGGTATTAATTATTTGAATGTTTGGTAGAATTTGCCAGTGAAACCATCAGGTCCTAGGCTTTTCTTTGATGACAGATTTTATTATTGATTCAATTTTCTTACTTTTTATTAGTCTATTCAGATTTTCTATTTTACCATGGTTTGGTCTTAGTCTAATGTTTCTAGAATTTACCCATTTCTGCTAGATTATACAGTATGTTTGATACAATTGTTCATAGTAATTTTTCATGACCTTTTGTACTTCTGTGATTTCAGTCATAATATCTCCTCTTTCATTTCTGATTATAGTCATCTGAGGCTTCTCTCTTTTTTCTTAGTCTAGCTAAAGATTTCTCAATTTTTTTTTTTTTAGGAAACCAATTTAGTATCATTGATCATTTCTATTGTTTTTCTAGCCTCTATCTTACTTATTTCTGCTCTAATTTCCTTCTTTGTCCTAAATTTGGGCTTACTTTCTTCTTTTTCTAGTTCCTTGAAATGTAACATTAGGTTGTTTATTTGAGATGTTTCTTCTTCTTCTCCTTCCTTTTCTAAGACAAGATTTCACTCCATTGCCTAGGGTAAAGAGCAATAGTGTCATCAAAGCTCACTGCAACCACCAACTCATGGGCTCAAGCAATCCTCTAGCCTCCACTTTCCAAGTAGCTGTGACACAGGTGTGTGCCACTATTCCCAGATTTTTTTCATTTTTTATACAGTCTTACTATGTTTCTCAGGTTCTTTTCAAACTCCTGGCCTCAAGTGATCCTCTCGCCTCACCCTCTCAAAATGCTAGGATTACAGGTGTGAGCCACCATGCCTGCCTATTTCTTCTTTTTTAAAGTAGGTATTGATTGCCATAAATTTCCCTCTTTGAACTACTATTGCTGCATGTCATAAGTTTTTGTGTGCTGTATTTCCATTTCTATTTGTCTCAATATGTTATATTTTCCTTTTTTTTTTTTTTTAACCTATTGTTTGCTCAAAAGCATGTTGTTTAATTCCCACATATTTGTGCATTTTCCAGTTTTCCTCCTTTTACTGTCTTTTAGTTTCATACCATTGTGGTCAGAGAAGATACTAGATAGGATCTCAATCTTCTCAAATTTGTTAAGACATGTTTTATAGCCCAGCATATGATCTACTCTGAAGAATATTTCATGTGTACTTGAGAAGAATTCTATATTATATTCTGTTAATGATAGATGAAATGTTCTATATGTCTGTTAAGTCAATTTGGTCTAAAGTGTAGTTCAAATTCAATTTTTCTTCCTTATTGCTTTTCTGTCTAAATTATATATCTATTGTTAAAAGTGGAGTATCAAAGTCCCCTACTATTATTGCTGTCTATTCCCTTTGGATCTGTGAATATTTGCTTTGTATATTTAAGAACCTGATGTTGGGTGCATATTATTTACAATTTTCATATTCTTCATATCTTCTTGATGAATTGACCCCTATGTCATTAATATTCTTTATCTTCTTACTGTTTTTGACTTCAAGTCTATTTTTTCTGATGTCACTTCCAGCTGTATGTGTTCTTGAAGGTGAAACAAATCTTTTGTGGACAGCAAATAATTGAGTTTTGTTTTGTTTATTTTTACCCATATAGCCACTCTATGTCTTTTGATCAACAAATTTAGTCCATTTACACTTTAAAGTAAATATTGATAGGTATGTATTTATTATTACCATTTTGTTGATTGTTTTCTGGTTGTAGATTTTTGTTTATAAATCTTTTGTTCCTTTCTTCCTTTGTTGATATCTTTCTTTGTGATTTTGATGATTTTTTATAGTGGTATGCATTGATTCTTTTCTCTTTGTCTTTTCCCTATCTGCCATAGGTTTTTGCTTTGTGGTTTCTATGAGGCATATTTCAGAATCTTATAGTAAGATTGGTCCACTTAAAAAGGGTGAAAACTTAACTTTGATCACATATAAAAATCTCCACACTTTTATTCCTCCCTCACACAATTTGTTTTTGATGTCATAGTTTACTTTTTTTATATTGTGTATTACTTATTTCAGCTAAAGATATTTTAGTATTTTGTCTTTTAGCTTTTATACTGCAATTGTAAGTGATTTACTCTTCAACATTATAGTATTAGAGTATTTTGAGCTTGACTATATATTTACCATTACCAGTGAGTTTCATGCTTTCATATTTTTTCATGTTACTGACTAAAAGCCTTTCATTTCTGTGTCAAGAACTCCTTCTAATGTTTCTTGTAAGGCATGTCTCTAGTGGTGATATACTTCCTTGGCTTTTGTTTGTTTGAAAAAGTCTTTACCCCTATCTCTCATTTCTGAGGGTTAGCTTTGCCAGGTAATGTATTGTTTTATTTTTTAAATAGGATCATATGATGAACACTGTTCTGAAGTTTGCTTTTTACACTCAGAGTTATCCTGCACACCTTTTTGTTACATGCAGATACAATTACACACACAGATAACAACTCATTATTTTTAACCACCATATGTAACCATAATTAAATATCTCCTTATTAGGCCAAGTATGGTGGCTCACACCTGTAATCCAAGTACTCTGAGAGGCCGAGGAGGGTGAATTGCCTGAGCTCAGGAGTTTGAGACCAGCCTGACCTAGAGGAAGACCCCATCTCTACTAAAGATAGAAAAACTAGCCAGGCATCATGATAGGTACCCATAGTCCTACCTACTGGGAAGGCTGAGGCCAGAGGATCCCTTGAGCCCAAAAGACTGAGGTTGCTGTGAACTATGATGATGTTACAGTACTCTACCCAGGGCGACAGAATGAGACTCTGTCTCAAAGAACTAACTAATTGACTAACTAAATAGATAAATAAATAAATATCTCCTTGCTTATAAACACATGGGTTATTTCTGGCTTTTTTCTAATATAAACTATGCTATGAGAAAAATCATTGAATATGTGAAATATGTAATCTCCACATCTATTTAATTATTTTTGAAGGCGATAAGTGGATTGAGGCATGTAGTATGTGCTTTATAAAAAATTATAAAAGAATTATTAAATCTTTCATGAGATGGAATTATGTAAAATTGCCACTTTAAGCCAAAAGTCTTCTCTGAAGCCTATAGCCTCAGCTACTTCAGAGGATAAGGTGTGAGAATTGCTTGAGCCTTGGAGTTCAAGACTAACCTGGTCAACACAGTGAGATCCTTGTCTCTAAAAAAATACACATATGTAATATAAATAAAATAGCCATTTTTGGAGATCAGAATTGATCAAAATTTTAATAATGCAAAAGCTTACCTATAAACATAGCCAATTTATTTTTAAACGTATAGATGCTTCCACAGTAGGGTGGGAACAATCACCATTGAAGTGTTAAGGCTCACGTGAATTAGTTTATTTGTTTTTATTGTCTGATTCAGGCTGTTGCTCCATCTATTTGTATATTCGATTGCCAATTGGTGTGGGAGTTTTAGTAGCAGTTTTGGTAATGACCTAAACCAAAGGAACCAGCTATATATCTTACATTAAGAGTCTGACTACAGGGTTAATGTTTTTTTAAAAAGTTCTACCCTCTTCAAAGAAGCCTTTTGGCTCTGAGTAGAAATAATGATTAGGCACTGATAGGCAAAATGTTCTGTGTTGCTCTGAGGTATGAAACATTACCTGTTTGGTGAAGCAACATTACATAACTGCTGTACCTGGGCCTCCTGAACCAAATGATTCATCAGGTTCATTGAACCATTTGTCAACATCATTATCCTTGTCACCACCAATTAGCATTTGCAGAGCACCCACACGGAGATGACACTATACTTGGTATTTGATAGAATACAAAGAAGACAAAGAGTACAACTGATAAAGTAAACTTTTGGAACTGTACATTTGAATATGAAACATACCACAAACATACCTGTAAATCCAAGCCTTCCTGGTAGAGAATAAACTCATTGAAACTCATTGTGGAGCTTCACAATGGCTATTTGTGTTGTAACAGAATATGCAACAGAGGGATTTTCCACATGAAAGATGCTGAGAAAAGCTCCAGGTCTCCTTGGAGATTCCAGAATCAGATTCTAAAGATTTGCAAGGGCCGTTGTTGACCACTGAGTTAAACTCCTCCAAATTCTTTTACAACACCCTGACCAATGAGTGACCATCAAGTCTCTAAAGATTTGGGGAGTTTGCAGATTCCAGGGAAGATTCCATGGGTTAAAAGATGAGAATTTTGAAGAGTTTGGGAAGGAAATTCTGGGACATAAAACTTGAAATTATACTAGGAAAACTACTATATAATTGTTTGCCAGTTAAAAGCCTTTCATAAACAAGATCTTAGGTGGCCATTGGAGTTGAACCAAGACCATTTTCTTCCTTTGTCACCATTCTAATTCCAAAAGATTTCTTGGTGCTTTATGTATTCTTTAATTCCATTTTGGACTAAATAAAGATAGAGTAGAAAGAAAAACCAAACAAAATTCAGTTTTCCCTACTTAAAGGGTAAACATTGCCTGAGAAACATGTTAAAGCTTTCTACAAATTTCAACAGTATGATCCCAGTTTATAAGCCAATTATATGTCTTTAGTGTGTGGTCAATCATCTCTTTGAAAAACAAGATGTATTTTCCCCCAGAGACTGTGCACTTGGTGGTTGAGTACTGAGGCTAGTACATGACAGCCTGCTTAACTAGAAGTGCACCTGAAAGACTGCGTCTTGCCAATGGCACACAATAGAGCCTAATCTTGTAAACCACAAGATTTCTCAAGGAAACCTGTCCCAGTGCAGTAGGATCAAGGCTTTCTCTTTCCTCCCCACTGTCCAGTGAAGGGCACTGAGCAATGATGGGCTTTTCACAGCACCACTTCCTAACAGTGCAGGTTGGAAAAGAGAAGAAATGGTGGTGAGGGTCCTGGTGGCCTCTGGTGCTAAGAAGTCTGGAATGATCTTTTTATTTGTCCCAGTAGGTTTTCCATTTCCCAAGCTCCACAGACTTGCACAGCATTCCCTTTTCATTAAGGGTTTGAAAGTTGCCGCTTCAGAGAATGCCCAGTCCTACAAGGTTCTCCAAGTGTTTATGGTCGGTAATGAAGCAGAATGAGATGGGGTGGAGAGTTCCTCCACTGCCCATTTGCCCACATGGGTCTCTCATCCCAGAACAGAGTGCACTGATTCAGGGACAATGACAGGGTCTCAAGGCGGTAACTATGTGGCTGGGGAAATCATCCAAAGATGGCAGCCAAGGAGCAGGGGTTGAAGCAGGAGCTCTATTCTCTCCTTTCCTATGAGGACCCAGGCAGTGTCCAGCCTGCACAGTGATGAGAATCAGGCCAGAGCAGGTGCACTAGGGTATGTTCCTCTGTGGCAATCTAAGTAGTAGAAAGCAATGGGCCCCTCCAGGGGCAGCAGAAGAAAAAAGAATGGTGTCTCCAGCCATCAGTTGCTCCAAGTGGGCCATTTGGTGGGAAAAGATAAACTCAAGAAGCTCTAGGAAAAAATAAAATGTTTCCATATTATTCACTGCCTTTTAAAAAATGTACTTCTGTACATTTAGATGCCCCAACAGAAAATGGACAAAGGACATTAAACAGGTCTATTTTAGAAAAAAGACAAATAGCCTATATGAAATCATAAAAAGAAGCACCAATGATAATCAAATATGAATCTCAGAAGCATTGTGCTAAGTGAAAGAAACCAGACACAAATGAGCACATACAGTCTGAATCCAGTCTATAAGACTCTAATAGAGGAAAAGCCATAGTGACAGCCAATCTGGGCTGGCAGGGCCAGGCTCAGGGAAGGACACTGACAGCAAAGGGAAACAGGGACTTTGTGGGGTGGTAGAAATGTCCTAAATCATGATTGTGATGGTGGTGGTGACACAACTGCACGTATTTTTGTATGTATGTTCACCAACCAGTGTACTTAAAATTGGTGAACTTTGTGGTATATAAACTATACCTTGATAAAGCTGATAGTAAAGCTTTTAAAGCCTAATTGTGGATACAAAGAAAACTTACAGTTCTAAACTTTTTAACCCTGAAGAGACCAACTGATCAAACTCCTATTTGTTATATTTTATAAATGAGGAAAGGGAGGTCCAGAGAGTGATTATTATTGTTATTACTCAAAGTCCCTTAGTCTGCTATAGGTTAAGCCACATTCCAACACCTAATCTTGTGTCTTTTCAGTCTTCTGTTTCTTCTTTTCTTTCTTCCCACCTTCCATTCTTTTCTTTCTTGAACCTACACCACCACACACGTCTAATGCCAGCTTCAGTTTTTCCAGTCTCCCATAGCAACCCCTCTGACCTGTTCCTTACATGGGACCCAGTCGGCATTGTAACAAGAGACCTTTCTAGCCTTTCTGTTCTGCTATCCTCCCAAGCACACTGAAACTATAAACCATGTCATCAACACCCAATTCATAGGCACTGTAAAATGCCTTTCAGATACATAGTACTTTAATTTTTAACACATCTCCATTGTATTCTGAGAGGCAGAACCAATGGGAGATAGACTTTAAAAGATTTATTGCAAGGAATTGATTTATGCAATTGTGGTGCCTGGGTGGACAAGTCCAAAATCTGTAGGTCAGGCTCTCTGGAAAAACATGCTGGAACTGTCCAGCACAGCCAAGTCTACATGCAGAATTTCTTCTTTCCCAGGGAAGCCTCAGACCTGCCCTTAAAATCTTTCAACTGATTGAATCAGGCCCAAAAGGATTATCTAGATTAATTCCTCTTCATTAAAGTCAACTGGTAGAGACTTTTATCATACCTGCAAAAATCCCACACTACACCACCTGGATTTGGGTTTGACTGAATAACTGGGGACTGTAACCCACTCAAATTAGCAAACAAAACTGACCATCACAGCCCTCTAGTAGATAAGAAAGATGTTACCATTTCCTTTATGCTAGTAGGAGACCAGAAGCACAAAGTACTTAAAATTATTTTCTTAAAGGCATACAATTATCTCACTTTATGTTTTTTAATTGTAAAATGGATCAACAATTCTGATATGATTGCTGTAAGGAATGAATTACATTAGATTCCAATTACCTACATAAAGTTCCTGGCACTGGGTTCTCAGTGTTATAAAAAGGTAGGTATTACAGCAGTTTTTGTTCATAAGATAAACTAGTTTATTTTTTGTCCATAAGATAAACTAGTTTACGAGTTGTAAGGATACAAACATTCTCTTTCACTGCATGGGGTATACACATCAGAATAACTTTTTCAGTAGTTCTATTTCCAGGAATTAATTTTATATTTTCAAACATCCATAAAGATGTATGCACAAAGACATGTATTGCAGTTTTGCTTGTATATGAAAAAATACATATAAATGTCCATCAGTAGAAGAAAGGAGATTTATAAGGAAATTATGACATGGTCTAACAATGCAATGCTCTATATGCATTGATACAGAAAGATCTTTGTGGTGTAATATTGGATCTAAAATAGAAGAGATTATATTATTTGATGCCACATATGATCATAGACATTTTGCTGTTTCCTGTGGTAGTGGACAGAGGATATATTCTGTACTTGTTTTGTTAAAATAAACATTTTTCCCCTGGAGAAAGAACTCTAAGTTAGTTGTGGTGTCTGTATTGCAACTTCCAAAGCCAAAAGCTTCCAATAGCTACTCCTTATCATGACCTGACCTGTCCTCCCTGACCCTTGATATGGAGATCACCACCAAGACTCACTGTATGGATGCCAGTGGCTCCAAGGTGTAGTGATGTGACTCACTGAAAATATAGACTAGACATCAAGTCACAATAGGGTGAGGCAGAGCAAAGCCATGTGGCAGATGGTTGGCCCTTATGATTAGGGGCAGAAACACCTGAATCAGGGAGGCATGTTCCATCCATGATGAAGCCTTGGTGAGAATGTCTTTTGAGACAATGGGTAACACAGTGACTTTCACATAACATCATTCAAGATTTCTCTTTTTCCTTAGGGAATCTGGAGAAACTGAGACAGCCACAATTTCTGAGATTCCCTCCATCACGGGATGAGATGGCAACATGGAAACCTCAAGACTCTGCCTCACACCAATTCCCTTTTGACAGGTGAAGTTGAGATATTATTTGAAATTTCTATTACTACTGAGGCCCTTCTTAGAGAACTTCAAATCCATACATACGTCCATGTGGAGTCCTTATAGGGGAGAGATTTCTACAATAAAGAGATTTAAAATGGAAGAAAGCTGGAAGAGTTCCACCCCAAATGGGAGGAAGCCAGCTCCCCTGCGTTTTCTAATTATTGAGGATTGTTAAACACCAAATCCAGTTAAACATTTCTCTATGCATTAGAGTGGTTTGAGTGTGGGAAAAAACACAGAAACTCAAAGTGCTTTTTCTAGTCTCTCACTCAACAACCACGATCAACCCGGAAGACTTTTATAACCAATTGTATGGGGATTTCTTCCCACCAACTTGCAATCAACTTTGGAGCCGATACCAGCTGAGTGACCTCAAATTCATTCTGACACTATCTACCTGGAGACAGCGTCAGATCCCAATTCCTCTGCTAGCCCAGTAATTATCATTTGACAATATTTTCTGGGTATCTATCATACACTGGGGACCCTAATTCTATGTAACAATGTAGGAAGGAGGCAGAAAACAAGGGTCTATAGCACCTGAGTAAGCTTTCTGTTGATAATTGGCTTGCTCTTGAATTCTTTCCCATCTGAAGTCAAAAACTCACTTTGCAAGTTCAGGGTGCTTTCCTCCCTTCATTGTGGCACTGTCAGTGAAGGCACAGTCCAACAGACTGCCCCCTCTTCAGTTGCAAGTCCAGGCCTCCAGAACTTCTGACTGACCAACTTCAATCTGGGGTTCTACCCATGACTCCCTCTTTGGTTTAGATTAATTTGCTAGAGCAGTTCACTAGACCCAGGGAAATGCTTAATCGTGTTTGCTGGTTTATTATAAAGGCTATTGCAAAGGATTCAGATGGAGAGATGAGTAGAGTGAGTTGTAGGGAAAGGGAAACGAAGCTCCCATGTTTGCCCAAAGTCACACTCCTTCAGGGACCTACACAGGTTCAGCAATTCAGAAGCTCTCCAAATCCCAAACCCCGCATTCTTTGAGTTTATTGTGGAAGCTTTATTACCTAAGCATGAGTGACTAAATCATTGGCCTCTAGTGATCAACTTAACCTTGAGCCCCCTCCCCTCCCCAGACTTTAAGGGTGGAGCTGAAAGCCCCAACTCTTTAATACTACCAAGGCTTTTAGGTGACCATTTCCCACCCTGAAGCTACCTACTGGCAGCACCAGTCAACTCTTTAGCGTACAAAAACATTGGAGATTCCAAGGATCTTAAGAGTTGTACACCAAAAAATGGAGTCAAAACCAAACTAAATATATATTTCACAATGTTGCAGGTTAAGATCCCAGGTGGGTAAGAATAGTCAAAGCAATAAACATGGTCTATACAATTATGTCAATGGCAACAATTTTCAGTGAAGTTAATGTGTTTTTGAATTGAATGTCATTTCTCAAGGATATGACAATTTTCAAGGAAGAAATTTCTGTAGATGGATAATTATATTGACATTTTTGTTATCTCATTTAATTTTTAATACAGTCTTGTGAGGTAGTCTGTACTATTCACATTCTGTAGTGAATGAAACTAAGGCTTAGAAAGAGTAAGTCATTTGCAAAACATTTATGCCTACTTAAGGTGATGTTAGAGTTATCTATAACATTCCAAAGCCAGTGAATTGGGTGGTAAGTTGAATAGTCAAAGTGTACCTAAATTCATCACTTCCCTTCGTCATTTTTCCACTGAGTTTTTTAAAATTTTAAAATACTTAGGACTAGGCATAGTGGTTCATGTCTGTAATCTCATGACTTTGGAGACCAAGACAGGAGAATTACTTGAGGCCAGGAATTGGAGACCAGCCTAGGCAACATAGTAAGACATGTCTCTATAAAAATTAATTTAAAAATTAGCCAGGCTTGGTGGCTCATGCCTGTGGTCCCAGCTCCTCAGGAGGCTGAGGCTGCAGTGAACTATGTGAGCACCACTGTGTTCCAGCCCGGGTTACAAATTGAGACCATATTTAAAAAAAAAAAAAAAAAAAACTCTAATTGACAGATTATATATATTCAGCATGTACAATGTGATGCCAGTGACTATTTTAATGCAGAAAGAGTTTAAAATGGAAGTTTTGGGATATTCTGTAATTTTGATTATCAAACTTTAGTATTTCCAGCAAAACATTGTTATCAAACTCTCTCTTCCACCTCCATCAAAACAATAAACCAGAAGAAGAGAAAGCATAGAAGATTTATTTTACACTGCTTCTGAAATGTAAAAGAAAAAGCAAAAGGATAAAAACAAATGAAAGTTCAGAGGAGTCCCCAACTTTCTTCTCTTTCATCAATTGGACAAAATAATCAAATTATCCATTTTCATGTAGCAACTCTCCATTGTACTTACAGAAAAACTTTTTTGCCTGCCGAGGGCAGAGCACTAGGATCTGGCTCCTAGGGGAAATCTTACAATACTCTTCAAAATGACTTCCTCATGCTGAGTATTCTTGAATTGTTTCTAGATTAGACTTAGATGAGTCTTACCTTAAATAGCCTCCATGTTCATTTGTACCATTAACCTCATGCACCCCATACTCTTTCTCCCCAACATCCCTCCAGCACTCTCTGGGAAGGGCAGTAGAAAAGAGTTCCACCTTCCTGGAATTGAAAACTTGCTGGGAGCATACAGGCAGTAGGAGCCACTTGGCTGGCCATCCTGAGAGGCTACCCACCAGACCTCTTGCATTCCCCAGGTAGACTCTAGCATGGTTCTAAAATCAACCAGGACCCTGGGGTCAGGGAGGTGACACCGTAGAAGGACCTTGCTGAGGATGCTGCCCAGTTTTTTGTCATGGGAATTCTCTTAATGAATGAGGGAGTTTTAAGCTCCCTGAGGAGCTTAAAAGCATCTCAAGGA
This sequence comes from Loris lydekkerianus, assembly GCA_963574355.1. Taxonomy (NCBI): domain Eukaryota; kingdom Metazoa; phylum Chordata; class Mammalia; order Primates; family Lorisidae; genus Loris; species Loris lydekkerianus. Next base: position 15,618 of record CAUYPK010090750.1, read on the forward strand.
CAGCCAGGAGGATCTAAGATTCCTTCTTCCTGGGAGCAGAAGTTCCCCAAGTCCACCTCACACCCACTAGGCTCTGGGCCAAGTGCCAAAGTCCAGGGAGCTGTAGCCAAATTAGCAACAATTCCTCTGCTAGCCTAGTAATTATCATTTGACAATGATATTTACTGAGTATCCATAATACACTGGGGACCCTAATTCCATGTAACAAGCTTCTGTTCTCAAGACATTTAGGCTGGGAGATGGTATATGTAACAGTTTTGCTTGTCACTTATCCTGGTATAAATAAAACACTGTGCCTATAACATTCAAATGATCATTTACAGCCAGGCACCACGGCTCTTGTCTGTAATCCCAGCACTCTAAAAGGCCAACATAGGAGGATTGCTTGAGGCCAAGAGTTCAGGATCAGCTTGCGCACCACACAAAAAGTAGAAAACTCAGCCAAGCACGGCGGCACATGTTTATAGTCCCAGCTACTGGGAGGCTGAGGCAGAAAGATCACCTAAGCCCAGGAGTTTGAGGTTTCAGTTAGCTATGATAACACCACTGCACTCCAGCTCAGGCAACAGAAAGAGACTCTGTGTCCAAACAAAACAAACAAAAATATATATATATACACACATATACCATATATATATATCTTTAATACACACACACACACACACACACACACACACATATATACACAAACACATATAATTTAGTTCCATTTCTGTTTGAACTTGAAGAAAAATGTTTTTGTTACCATCTGCCAAATTTCCTGGTCAAATTCACTCACTTTCTGCATAGCCACACAACTATCAGAGTGCACTACCTCTCAGCATTACATGTCAGCAATTTCCTACAGGGAGCACATGGATATTTAGAAGCTGAGAAAGTGTGCAGGAAAAGTAAGATGCAGTGGCAGATATGTGGGCAGATGTAAAGGACACGTGGGCCATGTTCCAAGTGTAGACAGTAGTTAGCCCAGGAATGGCTACTTCATGTGGTCCTCGCTCCCTGGGCAGCAAAGCTGGGTGCTAACCCAGGAAACACTCAGGCGGAACAAGCCAACTCCAAGCTTTGTTAATTCACCATGCAGTGGGGCTATAAAACTAGGAGACCTGTGCTTTCTCACATCTCCTGATTCCTCCTCTTCGAGCGAGAGATCAGCATCTGGCCAGAGGATACTAGGAACATAAAATGCATTTAAGAGAAGCGGTTATTGCTTCCTCAGATCAGAACTGTGTGTTCTATATTGCACTCTCACATGCTATTTCCTCTGGCATCTTAGCAATGATCCTGAAGAAGGATCAGTCTTTATTCAGAGGGTAGCTTAGTTCCCTGAGGTAGAAGCTGAATTTCTCTGTGGTTCCTCTGGATCTGAGGATAAAGTCTAGATGTGCTTGGGACCATAGCTGCAGTCTGATATAACAGGGAGGCAGCCTGGCAGGGAGGAGGGACAGGACACGTACAATCAAACCAAACCTAAAGCAGCAGGGTAACTCAAGAAAACTACCAAAGCTTACATTGAGATTTTCCTATTTTGATTTTTGCCAGGATCATATAGGAAATAGGGGATGTGTGATTATGTGGTTCTATTTATTTTTGTGCTCTTTATTATTTTGAGAGAATATTTAAGTGTTTGTTTTTAGAATTAGTGAATAAATAGACCTAATTTCTTTTTTTTTTCTTTCTTTTTTTTTTTTTTTTTTGAGACAGAGTCTTACTCTGTTGCCCAGGTTAGAATGCCGTGGCCTCAGCCTAGCTCACAACAACCTCAAATTTCTGGTTTCAAGTGATCTTCCTGCCTCAGCCACCCAAGTAGCTGGGACTACAGGCGCTCACCATGTTGCATGGCTAATTTTTCTATTTTTAGTAGAGATGGGGTATTGCTCTTGTTCAGGCTGGTCTCAAACCTCTGAGCTCAAGCAATCCTCCCTCCTTGGCCTCCCAGAGTGCTAGGATTACAGGCATGAGCCACCACACTAGCCAGACCTCACTTTTTTAATACCTGAGATTCTCAAGACCAAGAGTCACTGAAGCATTATCACTGGAGCTAGGTTTAAAACTCTGACATTTAATTAGCAATGATAATGTGCAGGACTTTTGTCTCCTAGGAATGATCAAGCATGGACACACCCAGGAGGCACAGGACAAAACACCCTCCTGGAAGCTGGTGAGGTAGGAAGATGCGGAGGCCCAGTCTGGTCCTGCAGCATACCTTCTGCATGGCTCACCTATCCTTTCAGCATGATCCCAGCTTAGCATGATCCCAGCTTAGCTGCATCCATGTGGAAGTGGAGAGACTGACCTGGGAAGCTCAGATGGCCGTGGTGCTCATGTTGCACCTCTCCTGGTGCTCTCTGGCTCCCAGAGCTAAGTTTGCCAAGTAAGTGGTACAGAGGTTGGACAAGGCAAATGTCCAAAAGTCTGGCTTCCTTTCCTAAGCCCTGATGGCCTGGCATGCACTTATTTTTTCACTGTACAAGGGAACCTGACCCTTATCACCCTTGATTCTGTATTCCCACTGCCATGACCTCCCTCAGCTGTACAGTAGGGCCCTATAAGAGGACCCATCTCCTAGGCTGGAGGTGCTCAAAGAGGGTCTCCAGCCAGTAGCATCACACTCCTTAGGAACTTGTTAGAAAAACAAATTCTAGAATCATATCTAATATGTAGTGAATCATAAACTTAGGGATTGGGGCTTAGGAACCTGAGTTTTCAGGAACCCCTCAGGCAATGCTGAGGCAGGCTAAAGTTTGAGAGCCACTGTCATGGGGTTGTTGTAAAGATTACATAAGGAACATTTGTAGAATGCTGAATCAGTACTTGGCACTTAAGTATTACTTAGGTACTTATATCACCACCATCATCATCATCATGGTCAGGATCTTGTCTAACAATACTTTAATTTCCAAGAGTACCAGGTATACACAGATGGAAAAGCCCTTCTGTAGCAACCACGTCCCTCCCCAGCAAGAGCATATGCAAACTGAGAGTATTAACAACATACAGGTCTTCTCTGTCCTTACCATTTATCATAATGATACAGGGTATCAAGAAAAAAAATGCAAGTCTTTACCTTAAGGTCTAGGGAAGACTATCGAGAGGATGTATTGCAATAGGGAGATGCTCAAAGCCTAAACCAGAAATGTGTCAAGAAAGGTGTCTCACATTGGGATGTGAGACAAATGCAGTGGAGAAAACATGGATCCTTATCATACCACATGTGCCCCAAATCTAAAATTAAACAAAAAAATAACTAAATACAATAGAAGTATGGGAGAAAGCTATTAAGCAAGCAAGTGGAAGGTATTATTGCCATAATTTGTCACATCTATTTATCCCTATTATATGTAATAGGGTGAGCAATGCTTGTATATGCAGAGATCGTGGGACAGTTGGCCATGGAAAGAGTAAAGGAAGGAAGCTAAAAGCTGCTATGTAGGGGTTTTCAAACAAAAAACTGTTAAACATTGCTACAGAAAGGAGAGGCAGGAAATGTTGTCTGTGGTCAGGCACAGGAGGCAGAAATGAGGGCCTGAGTGGAGCAAAGAAGCTACATTGTGGGAAGTCCCCATGGAGTTTAGGGCTGAGCTTTCCTAGTGGAGCCAGCCTAACATTATGAAATATACAAAGTTTTGATCATCCTTGTCAAGAAACTGGTTTTTATTTATGCCAGTCATACTCCCCAAAGATGTCAGGTCTTAATTCCTGGAAATGGTACTATTAATTTATACAGCAAAGACTTTGTACATGTGATTAAGGCTCTTAGGATGGAGATATTATCCTAGATTTAACTAGATAATCCCTAAATACAATCACAGGTGTCCTTACAAGAGCAAGTAGAGGGAAATTTGACAAACAGAAGAAAATGCCGATATGACCAGAGAATGGAGAGATATGGCCACACATGGAGGAATGTAGACAGCTACCAGAGCTGGAAGAGGCAGGAAACAGATTCTCCACTAGAGCCTCCAGAGAGAGGGAGTGCAGCCCTGTTCTGCAACCCACTGATGCAGATTTAGGACTTCTGACCTCCACAAGTATGAGAGGATAAATTCCTATTGTTTTAAGCCACCAAGTTTTATGGGAATTTGTTATAGCAGCCACAGGAAATAAATACACCTTGTTTTTTGAAAACACATTTTTTTCAGATTTGAGGAAGAGATCTTTCAAGCATCCAGCTAAAACTTTGTGGATTATTGTCTTAGAAAGGAGAAATTCCACAAGGTTGGTTTTCCTTGCTACCTACTACACAAAAATGCTTCACCAGAATTTTATTTAAATGCGAGGGCTGCCTGGAAAGTATCCAGCCATATATGTTCTATTTTTCATATTACATGGCTGGATACTTTCCAAACATCTCTCCTATATGTATCCTGTTCTATGTCTCCTATAAAATCAAAATTCATATAGTTAAGCTCATATTTTAAAATGGAAAGGTTGAACCTCAGAAAAGCTGTTAGGAAAGTTATTAGTACATGTAGAATGTGAAAGTAAATGCTCAAACTACACTAGAAAAGGACAATAAGCACAAAGTGAGAGATTGCTTAATTCTTGTTGATTGATTTACCAAGGATCCATGTTTTCTCCCCTGCATTTGTCTCACACCTCACTTGATGAGATGGCTGACATGTTAATTCCACAGGAAAAAAAAGTGATAGTAACTCAGCAACTCAGAAAAATAAGTTCTTTCATAAAGTGGATTCCTATGAACATTGAATCACAAGCAGACTGTCTTCCACGATTATCAATGGCTACAAACCATTTTGTAAATGGACAGTTTGCTTAATAAAGTTTTATTTTGAGACAGGGTCTCACTCTGTCACTCAGGACAGAGTACGGTTGTGTTATCATAGCTCATTGCAACCTCAAACTCCAAAACTCAAGCCATCGTCCTGCCTCAGCCTCCTAAGTAGCTGGAACTACAGGCATGCACCACACTTGGCTTATTTTTTTTTTTTTTTCACTTTTTTCATAGAGATAGGGTCTCATTATATTTCCCAAGCTAGTCTTCAACTCCTGGCCTCAAGTGGTCCTCCTACCTTGACCTCCCAAAGTGCTAGGATTATAGGTCTGAGTTACCACAGCTGGTCTGGATAATGTTTTTCAAAAGTAATTATTGGTTTGAAGAATTTAAACACATTGGAGAAAATTTTTATATTAAGCAGAGGTTTTGAGTGATGGGAGGGTCTTAAACTCCACCACATACAGTTTTTCAGTTCCCCTATAGTTTAAAATGTACAGGGACTGGGTAAAAAATTATACCATTTTAATAGTGCAAAGGAAATCCATATAAACGTACATGAGAATACACTTTCACAGATGCTACATTTTTAAAAGGAATCATCAAAGGCTTGGATGCTTAACTAAAATGTGACCATTTATTGTTTTGTTTTGTTTTCTGGAGACAGAGTCTCACAGAGTCTGTGCTGTGGTGTCAGCTTAGCTCACGGCAACCTCAAACTCCTAGGCTTAAGTGATCCTCCTGCCTCAGGCTCCCAAGTAGCGATTTAAAAAATTATCATTCATCAAAATTATTTTGTAAAGAAATGGGAATAGAAGAATAGGAAAAGGAACAAAAAGGCTAGTAATACCACATTTCTATAATCTATTATTTAAGAGATTACGTATAACAGGGATAAATAGATGTGACAAATTATGGCAATAATACCTTCCACTTGCTTGCTTAATGGCTTTCTCCCATACTTCTCTTGTATTTAGTTATTTTTTGGTTTAATTTTAGATTTGGGGCACATGTGATATGACAAGGATCCATGTTTTCTCCACTGCATTTGTCTCACATCCCAAGAGACTAAAGGATGCCATTCTTCAAAGCAGCATCTGCCATTCAGCCTACTGGCAGGCTCTTGCTCAAAGTGGCAATCTTAATGCAGTGGCAGGTTTTTCCACTTTATGCAATCTCAGGGATTTGTGGCCCAAGAGCAACTGTAAAACCCACGTGTTAGAATAACTTAGTCTTCTTGTGACAGAGTGAGTAAACAAACGGACAATGACCAGACTATAAGGCAACAGAACTCTGACCCATAGAAGAAAAGAAACATCATATTTTGAGGCTAGCTCAGAACTTACTCAACAGCCTACAACTTCCTTATTTTTGCCTCTACTTCCAATCCAAGACAAATCAGAGAATGACAAATATGCTCCACAAACCAATCACATAAAATGCTTCATTTCTACTTATTTCTTCTCCATCTTCTCCATGACAACAACCTCCAATCAAGACCCAAAGTTTTCCCTTTTTTCTAGTAAAGCTTTTCTTTCCCCTGTCTTTGAATGGTCTCCCTTGTTATAACTTTTTGAATATACAGCCTCTGTTTTCATGAAGTGGTCTTCATTTATTTCCACGCATGAATGCCTGTGTTGAACACAATGATTAATTAAAAAAAAAAAAAACTCCAGCTATTTGTAATACAATATACTTTTCTAATCACGTGACTGCTTCTGTCCCTAGTTGTGTATGAGGGATGAACTTCTACTCTTCAAATGAAAATTTTAATAAATTGCTTTTTAAAAACCATGTCTCTGATTGTACTTCCCAAAGATTATCAGATTAATTTTTTATTTTTAAATTGATGAATAAAAAATGTATACAGTTATTCAAATTAATTTTTAAGTAAGAAAAAGTTTACAAATCAATATGACTAACTCCATTTTTGTAGCAAGAGACAAGGTATGCCTAGAAAAGGGTTATAGGGAAGGGGATAAGGGGCATTTTTTATCTACAATACATTTTCTACAATTAATATGTTTCTCACATAAAAAGTTTAAATATTTTATATATTATATTTTATAACAAAAGGAAAATGGAAACATTTTGAATTAATTTCCTTAAACCTTTATATATATTTTTTCTCCATCTAAAACAGTTGCTCAAATTACATAACCTCAGCCCTGATATTATTAAATTTACTAAATTAAATCTCAGGAGAAGCACTTTGAATACTGAAGAAGACACAATCCAAAATACAGAGAGCAGAAAAGTTAAAAGTAGTTTTCATCCTTCTCAAGTGCTTTTCGCCAAATTTTTCTGTAAATAACTCACTTCTGGAAGGTTGGAGAGAATCCCTGAACAGAAAAGGATGCATTACAAAACGACAGGCGGTCTCTGGACAATCATGCTGTCAGCCCCTTCCCCTTTATGGCTTGGTCTTGCCCACCGCATCATGGGGTTGGGGGATGCCTTTCCCTACTAGATTCTTCTAGAAGTCAGATGCATCCTACTCCCAAACCGGGAAATAAAGATGCTTCTGCCGAGTGTTCATTCTTCCACCTGATTCCACCTTTGCCGTGGAACAAACAGTAACAGCATATTGGCTTTTGGTACTACAGGAAATTTTAAACCAAATACTCCAGTACTAAATGAAAAGCAGGGATAGGCTGAAAATCGACACCCTACCCCGGGCTCCACTGAGGCAAGTGCGCCCCGCCCTGGAACAGGTAAGGACTGGACCGCGTCACGTGACGAATCGGTGCACCCGGAGGCCCGCCCAGGGGCCGGTATAGCCAATCGCAGCGCGGACTAACTGGGAGGGCGGGGCGGCCGCCTGTGCCCTTAAAGGTAGACTCTAGCGCAGCTGGGCCAGAATTGTTTGTTTCAGCAAGGTCGGAGTCTCCTCTGAATGCACCTGCGCAGCTGAGTGCCGCAGGTGAGCGCCGCTGGCCACTCCGAGCTGCTGCGGCAGCTGGGGCTGGAGGAGGGGATCCCATGCAAAGACACGTGGAGGAGGTGGGAGCAAACCCCGGGAGCGAGAACGTCTGCCCCGGGCTCTGCCAGCCTTGAGGTGGGGAAATGGGGAGGCCGGTTGTGGACCCCAGGGAGGCACCGAGACCACTCAGGGAAATCCCAGGTAGCGTAGGTCAGTCACTGTTCGGGCTGCTGAGGGAGCAAGTATTAGCAGCTGTGCCGTCTCCAACTGCCTTTGGGCCCCCGCTATCTTTGGGACAGAGCAGCTGGATCCCAGCACGCTAGTCCGCGTAGCGCTGCGCTTCCTGGGGCACTACAAACATCCCGTGGCCGCAGCGGGTGTGTACAGACGGCGGGAGCAGGAGGCATGCCCCCGGCCCGCCACCTAGTCTGAAGCCCCAGAAGTTGCCTGCTACTGCTGTGTACTCAGGCATCCAGCGACGCAGCCATTTGACCCTTGTCTCCGGTGTGCGGGAGCGAGTGGGAGTGTTGGCGACAGAAGTCCAGGTGTGGGTCCGCGGAAGCGGTAGGTGCACTCTTTCCCAGTTTCTTCTGGGAAGGCTTTCCAGAAAGATTTCATTCAAGTAGGGGAGGTTGGGAAGACATATCTCACCTGCTATGCATTAAGAAGGTGTGAGATGCCCTCCAACTCTTGGGGATCCCTTTGCCCCTACTTGGTATCAGACGTCCTCATTAGTAAGGTTTTACCTGAGTGACCTGGGTACTGTAGATAAATAAATAACCTGTACCAGTCGTTCCATGTTTCCTAGTTGCTGCCCTAAGAGTTTGTCCCACAGATACCATGAAACCCTTAAAAACCTAAATTATTATTGAAATACTGCAATGAAGTCTGTTTCAGTTACTATAGCACTTTTCAGGCTATTTTTCACTTTGATGGCTGAATCACATACTTTTTCTTTTTAAAAGTCTGACCTATTTTTCTCCACCCACATCCTTAGCCTTCCCGCAGTCCTTGCGTTTATACTTGGAAAGGTAATTTACATATTTCTACTTCATCATGGTGGCTGTAACCTTTCATTCAGTAGAGAGTAAGATGGCCTTTTAAAAGGATTAACTTCATCAAAAACTCACTTTTCTCTTCTTAGGTTTTTGAAACATGAATCCTTCACTCTTCTTGGCTGCCTTTTTCTTGGGGATAGCCTCTGCTATCCCTAAATTTGACCAGAATTTAGATGCACAGTGGTACCAGTGGAAGGCTAAGTACAGGAGACTATATGGCATGGTTAGTAACATCTGAAACTGTTCAGAGGGACTTCAGAGAGAATGATCCTTGCTGTTGGGAGGTTTTAGCCAGAGCTTCTTGGAGCCAGCTCTTATCAATAACCTAATGCAGAAACCAAATGGTACCCAATATGAGCCAGTTTGGGCATATATCCTTGTTATGTCTCAACTTAGAGAACAGCTCCCAGAAGAATCAAGCCATCTTTGGCTATGGTTTCTCTTCCCTCTCAGTCTGCAAATTTAGTTGGTGAGCATGGGTTGGGTTTTAGGTAGAAATAAAGATCATCAGTTGTATATGTTTGCCCGTAGGATGAAGAAGGATGGAGGAGGGCAGTGTGGGAGAAGAATATGAAAATGATTGAATTGCACAATGGGGAATACAGTCAAGGGAAATATGGCTTCACCATGGCAATGAATGCCTTTGGTGACATGGTGAGTATGGTGTGGAGTGTTGAACTCTATGCTGCTTCTCCTTAGTTCTTTACCAAAATAATTTATTGCTTTTCAACATTTTATTTACTTTCCCTTGAAGACTAATGAAGAATTCAGGCAAGTGATGAATGGCTTTCAAAACAGGAAGCACAAGAAGGGGAAAATGTTCCAAGAACTGTTTTTTGAGCCTCCTAAATCTGTGGATTGGAGAAAGAAAGGCTACGTGACTCCTGTGAAGAATCAAGTAAGACAGTGTCAGATTCAGACCTTCCATCTCCCATAGGAAAGCCAAGAAATAAATGGTGTCATTGCTTTGGTAGACTATGGAGTAACATACAGTTTCCTAAGGTTTTTTTTTTCCTTAGGTGTATACAAATATATGGCCTACTGTCAATTTTTTGATTTGTCTTGTAAACTGACAAATTTTTATTTCCTTTTCAGGGTCAGTGTGGTTCTTGTTGGGCTTTTAGTTCAACTGGTGCTCTTGAAGGACAGATGTTCCGAAAAACTGGTAAACTTATCTCACTGAGTGAGCAGAACCTGGTAGACTGCTCTACGCATCAAGGCAATCATGGGTGCAACGGTGGCCTGATGAACTTTGCCTTTAACTATGTTAAGGAGAATGGAGGCCTGGACTCTGAAATATCTTATCCATATGTGGCAAGGGTAAATGAAGTTTTTTATGTTGTCATTCCAGCTCTACTTTTGGAAAGTTGAAAATTTTGAGACATAAGACACCTTTTTCAAAATTCACATTTTATCCCTGGTTAACAGACCTGCTAAAAGAAAAATATTTTTTTAAGCAGTTTTCTGATTTAGATGGTTAACATAGAACTGTTCTATGTAACATGGTAAATAAGCAAACCATTTTAAATAGAGTAGAAATTTCTCCATTATGAAAAATTTCTTATATACAGGTCAACTCAGGCCGTTTCCTTGAAGGAAGCTAGGTTTTCAGTTTAGAGTCAACTAATGGCATTTTACTTCCTGAAATGTTTATAAAGTATCGACTTAGAAATCATAAAACTCATGTTCTCTAGGAGGTACATGGTAGTGATCAAGTCTTTTCCCCTTAAATTTTATTTAATTTTACTTTTATTTAATTTTACAAGGATGAAAGCTGTAAATACAAGCCTGAGTATTCTGTTGCTAATGACACTGGTTTTGTAAACATCCCTACTCGAGAGTGGGCTCTGATGAAGGCAGTGGCTGCTGTAGGGCCCATCTCTGTTGCCATGGATGCAGGCCATATATCCCTCCAGTTCTATAAATCAGGTAGGTGTTTGTCATTTCTCATGATTACAAATTCTTCATAAATGCTTTTAAATGGCCATGTAATTAATTCTATAGGTACAAACTAATTTACCAAATAACTGTTCTCTAATTTTGGGACCTTTTTTTGAAAAGTTTTTTATGCCTGTCTTGATGGCTTATGCCTATAATCTCAGCACTTTGGGAGGCCAAACCTGGAGGATGCCTTGAGGCTAGGAATTTGAGTGAGCTATGATTGGGCCACTGCATGCTAGCTCTAGCCCAAGCAACAGAGCAAGACCATGTCTGTTTAAAAAAAAAATTTACTACTGGGGCCTGTGCCTATAGCTCAGGGGGGTGGGGTGCTGGCCCCACATGCCAGAGGTGGCAGGTTCGGGTTCAGGCCGAGCCCCAGCCAAAAACTGCTACTATAATTAGGACTGTAAAGAACTCCCCTCAAGTTTGTCACTATTTTAGAGTGACAGCCTACTGGTAGAAAGGGATTATGCAAATTGGTATTTGGGCTAAGAGATGAGTACCTAAATTCCTTTGACCCTGAAAACAATACATTTTAATTTTTTTGGATTTTTTTTTTTTTTTTTTTAAGAAAATATTTTGAACTTAGTTGTGAGTGTATTGGTTTCTGTTGAGGGTGACATTTTCCTTTATCAGCTATATTATTAAGTTCTTATTTGAAATTTGTTTGACATTTCACTGAATTTAGAGATGCTTCTCTTACTGTGGGTTACTATTACATGTCCATTTGAGCTTCTCACCCTCTTGTTGATTTTATCCTCCCAGGTATTTATTATGAACCAAAGTGTAGCAGCCAAAACCTGGATCATGGTGTCCTGTTGGTTGGCTATGGCTTTGAAGGAGCAGATTCAAATAACAATAAATACTGGCTCATCAAGAACAGGTATAAATTTTAAATTGAAAAGGGAATTCTTGTTTGGAGTCAGTAGTTGCATAGAAGTTCATGAAAGCTCAATTTGAAATCCTAGGAGTCTTTCTTCTACTTAAAGAGAACACAGAAGTTTCATTGTTTGGGTTGAGTGCTGTGGTTGACGCCTATAAACTTAACATTCTGGGAGGCTGAGGCAGGTGAATTACCTGAGCTCAGGAGTTCAAGACCAGCCTGAGCAGTGAGACCCCATTTTTATTCAAAATGAAAAAACAAGCTGGGCATTGTGCCTGTAGTCCCAGCTACTAAGGAGGCTGGGGCAAAAGGATCACTTAAGTCCTGGAGTTTGAGGTTGCTGTGAACTATGATGCCATGGTACTCTACCCAGGGCAACAGAGTGACCTCAAAAAAAAAAAAAAAAAAAGCAAGAAGTATCATCATTTGATTATAAGATTCTGTACCAAGCTTGTTGTGGTTACTAATATGTATTTATAACATTTTATTACTAAACTCTGAAAATTTTTGTAATTCTGAATCACACCTGGGCTCCAGGGTTTCAGAAAAATTATTGCCCTATAGGGTTGAGAGTTGATTTCCTTTTTATGTCCCCAGTTTTTGAACAAGCAGAACATCTGCTGTGCTGATTCTTTTTCAATTCTGAAATATTGTCTAGTAATCCAATTGTCTGTGTACATCCTTTCTACTGTCATTTGTTGCCTTGCCATTGATTTTTACTTTTCAGCTTTCAGAGGCTTTGAGAGTTGTATCAATTTTTACAATCTAAGTTCTTTAATTGAGATATGATGAGATGAGGTAGCATGTTAGAATGACCACTATGTTAGAATCTCAGTTCTGCCTGACTGCTATGTTAGAATCCCAGTTCTGCCTCAGTTTCCTAGCCTAAAAAAAAGTTAGGGCCCACAGGAACCAATACATTTATAAATAGATGGTACAGCACTTAAACAGTGCTTACTAGGTGTCAGGCACTATTCTATGTACAGGTATTATTAACGAAGCTAATATTTCCTTGATTCTTTGTATAAAACAAAAACCTGCTTCTTTTTCAGTTGGGGTCCAGAGTGGGGCTTGAAAGGCTACCTAAAAATGGCCAAAGACAGAAACAACCACTGTGGAATTGCCACAGCAGCCAGCTATCCCACTGTGTGAGTTGCAGCCAGCATCTGATGGCCGGTGAGGAGGAAGGACTTAAGGATACCATGTCTGGGGAATTTTACCTTAGAACTGGCTGAACCCTTATTGTATAATATAAAACACTTGAATCATTGAAGATCCAAGTTGTGATTTGAATTCTGTGACATTTTTATAAGGGTAAAATGTTATCACTACTTTAATTACTATTATTAACAGCTTTATGATATCAAAGACTTACTGCTTAATTCAAAGACTTTTGAATTTTCACTTTTTAAAAAGTTGTATAAAACTTTACCTTTTAAAATAAATTTTAATTCGTTATGTAAAGGTAGGCCTTCTGTTTTTAATGGATTAACTTTTTGTGTAGTCAGGAAATACGTAATTGGGCTCTAAAGACAGGAATAATGTTGCGTCAATGGTAAATTAGGAGAAAGATGCTGGGTAACCTTCTCGCCCTCCTAGTTTATAAATTTACAAATTTTATATCACCTGCCTTGGCTGTGTGTGACCCAACTAGCAAAATCTGACAATTGATCTGAAGGACAAAGATAAATTGTTTTAGTAAAGACAAAAACAACTGACTTAGAAAACTGAGTTGATGTAACATATTTAGAGGTGGGTTTACAGGATAGAAAAGGAAATCCTTCTCCTTTGATTCAAGCTGGTCAGGTTATATGATGAAAGTCATGTCACTAATTACTAGAGAATCTTTCTGATTTATGGATGAAGACCCTGTGACTGCTTTGCAGTCTGAGGAAGGACGAAATGCAATTTGATTACTAAGGCTGATTTGTTTTTTGTTCTGTCTAGTCTCTGATGCATTCCACAAAGCTCTTACAGGAAAGCCTTGTTATCCAGTGTTAGCAAAAATAAATTTTGTGGTTGCAGTTAGTAAATCTCAAGTGTTTGATAATAGCTGATGAAATGTGTCCAAGGTCCACAAGAAGATAAGTTGAAAATAGTCCTCTGGTAGAAGATGGATGAGAGATCACAAGTGAAGGACCAATTTTAGACTTTGGTTACCTATTTCTGAACTAAAAATAAACCTAAAAGGTACAAAATATAGTTCCACAGGTAGTAAATATTGTATTTGAAAATCTCATGTTCTCTGAATTAAATTTTAAAAAATATACAAGGAATAAGATGATAAAATATTTAATCAAGGGGTAATCCATTTGTGAAGGGAATGAGAGGTCAGGGGGCAAGTGGAACTTTACATACTGAAAAATCTTAGATTGCATTGGTCCATGGCCATGTCTAGAAAAATCCAATCTACCACACTTAGTCTTCTAAATGTTCTAAGAAAGGATTCTTTTATTTCATCTTGCAGCACCAGGTTAGCTCCTCTCCAGATTCCTAGAACAACTAGGATAGAAGGAACATCCAGGTGCTGAACTGAATAAAAGTATGATGATTTTTTATTTAAGTAATAAAGTTTCAAGTCTACTAAAACAGAGCACACTTCAGATGTCTAAACTGAAATAGAGATGGTTGTAATTTTTCAAAGACCTTTAAGAAATTTTTAACAGGCTGGATGTGGTGGCTCACACTTACAATCCTAGCACTCACTGAGGCTGAGGCAGGAGGACCACTTGAGCTCAGGAGTTCAAGACCAGCCTGAGCAAAACCCATTTCTACAAAAAATAGGAAAATTAGCAGGGTATGGTAGCACATGCCATAGTGTCAGCTACCAGGGATGAGGCAGGAAGATCACTTGACCCTGGGAGTTTAAAGTTGCTGTGAGCCATAATGATGCCACTGCACTCTGGCTCTACAACAGCAAGATCCTATCTCAAAAAAAAAAAAAAAAAAAAAAAAAGTACTTTAAATATATGAAAAGTTCTAAATCCCATGATTAAGACATTTTCCAAAGAAGTCAATAGACTTGAAAAATACAGCATGAAGCACACTCAACTACCAGCATTTCCCATGCTCCAATGTCTAAACAGTTTGTTACCCTACTTAAATTGCAAAGGACATAAAGAAATGTAGGATAGAAATGCTTCAGCATATAATGAGGGAGGAATTTGCTGATGTGGAAGAGTAGCTATCACACTTGGACATCTTACTTAAAGGGAGAAGGACTCAGTAATCAGGAAACCTCCATCCATAGCCCTCCATATATTTCACATTTTTGTGTTTTGCCTGTGAAATTTGGAATTGGGTATGTTTTCTAAGTTTATTTCCTTTTTGACTAATATAAAAGTCTAAAGCGAAGGAACACAGATTTAAAAAGTAAATATTAGTAACTATAGATAATATATAGAGTTGTGTCTTACATAATGATGGGACATGTTCTGAATAATGTGTTAGGCAACTTTGTCCTTTTGTGGACATCATAGAGTAATGTCTTTACACAAACCTAGATGGTACAACCTATCCTAAGCCACAAACCTATACATCATGTGACTATAGTGAATACTTTAGGCAATTACAACATAATGGAAATTATTTGTGTATGTACACAGAAAAAGTGCAGTACATATACAGTATTATTATATACTTTTACCAGTTTGTTGTTGGGAAAAACATCCTGCAGTGCATAACTGTGTACATATATGTCCCAAGCCATTTAATTGTAAACACTGGATTTCACAAATGTTCATGATCATCTGTATTTTTAAGTTAACTACAAATACTAATATTACCAAGAACTGCTCCATAGGCTCTTTCCTTAGTACTACATTTTAAAACTTTCGTTACTTACACATTTCGAGTACAACTGACCCTTAAGCAATACAGGAGTTAAAGGTACTAGACCCTGTACCATTGAAAATCCACACATAATTTCAACTTCCCCAAAGCTTAACTACTAATAGCCTAGTATTAGTATCCTTACAGTAAACAGTTGATTTTATACACCCGATACTGTATTCTTACAATAGGCTAGAGAATTGAAAATGTTACTGAGATAATCATAAGGAAGAGAAAATATATTTATTCATTAAGTAGAATATTCATTCTTTACACTTGTCTCCACATTGAGTAGGCCAAAGAGAAGGAGGAAGAGGAGGGGTTGGTCATGCTGTCTCTGGGATGGCAAAGGTGGAAGAAAATCTGTGTTTAAGTAGACCTTCACAGTTCATGCCCATGTTGTTCAAGGGTCAACTGTGTTTATTAGATGCCTATGCAGCAGCACTGTGTTGTGCTCTGGGGATACAAGAGTGAAGCAAATCTTCATGGTTCCTCCCTTGTGGGGTGTACATTATCATGTTGCTAGCCCATGCATACATAACCTCCATCCCAGGTATCATGTCCATTTTGTTCATGAGCCTGTTGGGTGATAATGGGGTGGCCTAAGAAAGACACTGATTGGTATCCACAACATGGGTCATTTTCTCCACTCAGTTATTGAAATCGTTCTCTGCTAAGATCACCCTTTGGTTAGAAATCACATAGAATACAAATATCTTCACATTTTTCACCCATTCAGAGAGGTTTATCCATATGTATATTCCCAAGACTTCATTGCCACCAATTTGCTAATCATGTTTCTTTCAAGTCCTTGACCACCCAGCCAAATCACTGGCTGTAGGCCAAGAGTTGGTATATACGGTAATCATGCATCTGACCATTTATCCTTCTAAGCAAAATAGACAAGTACAGTGCTTGAAGTTCTGTTTCCCTTCACTGCTCTCCCTCAAGTATCTTCCAGAAAGGGGCTTCAGTGCTGTAGCTGTCTACTTTTGGTTGGTGACTAAGTATTGTGCAGAAACATCTACAAATCAGCCCTGAGTTTTCTCAGTCAGTTGATTATTGGGAACTCCCTATGAGGCCATATGTGTGGGCTGAGAGCAAGAAGGTGATATAGGAGGAGTGGGGACCAACGGTGTCGAAACCATTTCTTCCTGTAATTTACCTCTGCCTTCAGACCCTGCTCAGCCCTAATCCTGCATGTTTGTTATCTGTGGAGAATTTGTTCCAGGACGGCTTCTAGATACCAAAATCCACAGATGCTCAAGTCCCTCATATAAAATGGTATAGAATGTGCATATACTTTAAGTCATGTCTAGGTTACTTATAATACCTAAAACAATGTAAATGGTTGTTATACTGTATTGTTTAAAAACAATGACAAGAAAAATAAGTCTGTATGTGTTCAGTACAGACATAACTATCCTTTTTTGCCCCCAAATGTTTTCTATTTAAAGTTGATTGAATCCACAGAAACCAAACCCATGGATAAAAAGGGCCTAGTGTATACCA
The DNA here is from genome assembly GCA_963574355.1 of Loris lydekkerianus. Classification (NCBI taxonomy): domain Eukaryota; kingdom Metazoa; phylum Chordata; class Mammalia; order Primates; family Lorisidae; genus Loris; species Loris lydekkerianus. The sequence continues at coordinate 32,498 of CAUYPK010090750.1, forward strand.
CTTCCATTTCACTTTGGAGTGCTGCTGTACACACCTAACTTTATGCCTTAGTCGTCAGACAACACACAATTCATGAGGAGCAGTTCAGGTCTCAGGTAACTAGATGACCCATGATTGAGCAGTAAGGTCTGGTAACAAGCTTCTGTTTCTCAAAAGAAAAGTGGTTATCTGACAAGGCCAGTATGCTTCTAAATCCTAAAAGTTCATGCTGTGATTTGCCTCTTGGGGCCTACCATTGGCCCTAAACAGCATCTCTAGCTGCCGCTGACACTTTGCACACCATCAGACCTGCTGGAACATACAGCTTGAGTACAGAGCAGCTTGCCCAGAGGGCTGGACCTGCTGTGGAGCCTTCTCTTGTCTGGGCCTCATGCAAAACTGGTGGCTCGTTGGATTACTCAGTAAATAGGTGAAAGCAAACACACCCAAATGAGGGATTTTGTTGCCTCCAAAATTCAAAGAAGCCCTACAGGTGTTGTGCCTCTTTTGTTTGTTTGTTTGTTTGTTTTTGGTTATAAGGGAGGTCAGATGCAACAACTTAATGTTCATCTTAGAAGCGTATCTCAACATCCTCCACAGCACTGGAAACCTAGAAATTTTCACTGAAGTAGATACCCCCTGAATTTTTGTAGGATTTATTTTCCACCTCTAAACACAAATGTCTTACCAGTAAGTCTAGAATAGTTGCTACTTCTTACTCATTAGTTCCCAGCATAATGTCATCAATATAATGGACCAAAGTGATACCTTATGGAAAGGAAAGGCAATTATTAATAAAATCCCTGCAGCCTAAATTATTCCATAAGGCTAGAGAGTTGATGTGTCCCAAGGTAGACCATGAAAGGGTATATGGCTGGCATTGCAAACTGTTTCTGTCGGTCTTAATTGACAAGTATTGGGAACAATACATTTGTCAGATCAATAGGTGCATGCCAGGTACTAGGGGATGTATTAATCACTCAAGCAATGACACCACATCTGAATCAGCAGCTGCAATCAATGATCCCACCTGATTAAGTTTGTAATAATTCACTCTCATTCTCCAATATCTTTTTTCTTCATATGTACCCTATACTTTACAATAACATCTAGATTTGTATTTGGTCAAATAAGTGAGCACCACAGCCTTGTGAAGCCTGACCTGTAAAATTTAACTATCACAGGAACATTCACTTTGATGCATCCCCTCTCCCATAACCCCTCCCACACCTTCCCACCTGCTCCTTGTCTTGCTTTGGTTCTCACCTTATACCTGTTCTCACCTTATACACACATGCCCTTGAAATATGTTTTATTCTTTTTATTTTCTGACATTGCAAGATAGCCCCAGTAATTACTTGCTGTTATTTCAATACAGTCTTGTGTTAAGTTGTTTATTCTTAAATACCTTTTATGGACCATAGTTTTCTCCTCACTCTTTGATTTTTTAACAGGAAGTGTCTTGAGGATTTTAAGCTTCAGGACTGAAGTCACCTAGTTACTACAACACTTCAATCTAAAACTACTTCCCAAAATAATAATTAAAATAATAATATAATATCTAGCATTTATGGAGGATTACAAAATGCTTCATATTAACAATTTCATCTGACATCAAACAGACTCCAATAAAACTCAGGTTTAGGTTTTAGGGTCTCCTACTTTCTAACTATGAATCGGAATTTTCCATTTCTGATATAAGAAAGTTCAAAGTTTCTTTTCCTTGTTTTTCTGTGTGTTTTAATTCTTTTCTGTCTGTCCTCTAGTAAAGAAAAGTCCCAATGTGATTCTTTGAGCACACTCCTTAAGCTATTTCCAAAACAAGACATGGTGTGGTGGAGAGGTCACAGAGTGTCCTCAAAAAATGTTTAGAAGTCACTGGATGGAAAATTGTGAGCATGTAAATTATTTTTTCTTGATCGACCAAGTCACGTTATAAACACAGTTTTACTTAACACCCTAGAATTCATCCACATGACTTTTAAAAGAATAAACCCTTTAAAGAGAGAGAGAGAGAGAGCCCTTACTCATGAGCTCTGAGGCAGTTACAAGGTTCAAAAATCAAAGCCAATTGATCTTATGGTGGACAAAGAAACACATAGTGCTACCCATGAATTAAATTTTCAAGTGAAAAATAAGAGCAATTTGTATAGCAATATGAATAATTTAGTGCAATTTTTAAAAATACAGATGGATATATACATTTCCTTAGATGAATGTTAAGGTATTCATGAAAGATATAAACCAGATGTTTCTTGAAGGTGGTGAAAGAAGGCACTTTCTCTCTATGCTGTATTATTTTGATTTAAAAAATAAACAGCATACATTATTTATATAAGATAACAGGTTCAGAAGGATGTAGTTCCAGAAAAAAATAAAGAATTGGTAAAAGAGAAAGAGGAGGAGTGGGGGGAGAAATGGAGGGGACGGCGCCTGTGGCTCAAAGGAGTAGAGCACCAGCCCCATATGCCAGAGGTGGTGGGTTCAAACCTAGGCTGGGCCAAAAATTACAAAAAAAAGAAAAAAATGAAGGGTCCTCATTTAACTTGATAAGGGCAAGTCTCCTATTTGGTGAATTTATGTCCCTGAGAATCACACTGTACTACTTAGCCCATCCAGCCAGACAGCACAGACATGAGGACATGCCACTGGCCAGATGGATTCCAGTGTGGTCCACATAAGTCTCAGCCCCCCCCCCAAGAACCTGTTATCCTGTATAAATAATGCATGCTGATTATTTTTTAAATCAAAATAATACAGCATAGAGAGAAAGTGCCTCCTTTCACCACCTTCAAGAAACATCTTGTTTATATCTTTCATGAACATCTTGATAATGTTCATGAGGATGGGAAGGGGCTGTTGGCTCCAACTTGTGATTCCTAGGCAAGAAAATAGGGACTAGGCTTCGCTGAGGGCTAAAGGACAGGTGTGAAACAAGGAGATATACCATGGGATGATGTTCTCATGACACTGCTTTAGTGAGAAAGTATAATGGCCAGGGTAAGAATTCTACAACATTTGTGCTCTCAGCTCTCCCCACCACACATCCCCAACAGCCCATCGTGCATGGTGTGTTGAGCTACTGACAGAAGATCTCCTTGATTCTCTCTGCCCTTTCCTCTTCCTCTGCATTCAGGAACAACAGACTGCTCATCACATAACTTTCAGAGAAAGTTCATGATAGGTAGGAACAAAGAGCAAATCCTTTGCTTTGAGATAGAGCCTCAAGCTGTTGCCCTTAGTAGAGTGCCATGGCGTCACAGCTCACAGCAACCTCAAACTCTTGGGCTTAAGCGATCCTCCTACCTCAGTCTCCCAAGTAGCTGGGACTACAGGCACCTGCTACAACACCAGGCTTATTGCAGTTGTCATTGTTGTTTTAGCTGGCCTGGGCCGGGTTTGAACCCACCAGCCTCAGTGTAGGTGGCTGACACCCTGCCCACTGAGCTACAAGTGCCACCACTGCTCTTAAAAATCATAGCAGAGCATTTCCCTGGGAAGGGCCATAAGGGAACTAACTTCCTGGGTGATGGCAACATTCTATATTTTGATAAGGATTTGGGCTATACAGGTGTATGAATTTGTCCAAACTCGGAGACCATACACTTAAGATTTGTGTAATTCATCATATGTAAATTTTATATGAAAAGAAAAGTGTTATAAATAAATATTGAGCCATAGTTAATGATATGCATGCTAAAGTTTAAAAAGATCTCCTTTCTGTTTGATGGTAAAATACACATAATATAAAACGTATTATTTTAAATGTACAAATTCAGTGGCATAAATATATTCAGATTGTTATGCAACCATCATATTTATCCATATCCAAACTTTTTTTGTATATCCCAAATAGAAGTCTTATACCCAATAAACACTAATTCCCATTCCTCCTCTCCATCAAACCACTGGTGACCTCTATTTTACTTTCTGTCTCTATGAATTTCCCTATGTATTCATTTAAGTGAAATGATACTATATTTGGCCTTCTGTGTCTGGCTTATTTCATTTAGCATAATATTTTCAAGGTCATTCATGTTTCACATGTATCAGAATTTTATTTTGTTTAAGGTAGAATAATGTTCCATTGTACGCCTATGCCACGTTTTGTTCAGCCATTCATTTCTCAAGGGATATTTGAGTTGTTTCCACCTTTGGGCTGTTAGGAATAGTGCTGCTATGAACATTACTGTCAAGCATTTGAGTAGAATTGCTGGATCATCTGGTAATTCTGCATTTAACTTTTTGAGAAACTTTTTGTAATATTTAAAAAACTAGAAATATGACCTGAATAAAAGGTGGTGAAGCCAGCTATATACCCACAGCACAGTTGTTACTGGCGCCAGCCACATACAGCGAGGCTGGTGGGTTTGAACCTGACCCAGGCCAGCTAAACAACAAGGGCAACTGCAACAAAAAATAGCTGGGTGTTGTGGCGGGTGCCTGTAGTCCCAGATACTTGGGAGGCTGACGCTAGAGAATCGCTTAAGCCTAGGAGTTTGAGGTTGCTGTGAGCTGTGACTTCACAGCACTATACCAAAGGTGACATAGTGAGACTCTGTCTCAAAAAAAAGGCAGTGAATGAAATACTGTTGTTTCTTGTCAATTTGCTTGTGGTTTCTAGCGGCAAATAATCAGGCCATGACCTTGAATGGTTCGCTCGATGACTTTTATCAGCCATTTCCATTAATATGGTGGTGACACTGACAGGAGTCTACAGGGCACTTTAACACACACAAAATCCATCTCCCTTCACAAACTCACCCCAAATGCACGTGAAACACAAAGACAATCTTTACTAGGAAAATAAAATCCCCTGGATCTCTTGTCACCACCATGCTGTCCTATAAGAAAACAATTGTTAAATCTACAGATTTAATGCAATACCCATTAAAGCACCTCTGTCATACTTTAAATATCTGGGAAAAAATAGTAGTTCATTTTATATGGAAACAGAAAAAACCTCAAATAGCCAAGACATTACTCAGAAATAAAAACAAATCAGGTGGAATCATGCTACCAGACTTCAGACTATACTATAAATTTATAGTGATCAGAACAGCATGGTATTGGCCCAAAAATAGAGAGGTAGATGTATGGAACAGAATTAAGAACCAAGAGATGAATCCAGACATTCATCATCATTTGATCTTTGTTAAGCCTATCAAAAACTTAAATTGGAGGAAAGACTGCCTATTTAACAAATGGTGCTGGTTGAATTGGCTGGCGATTTGTAGAAGACCGAAACTGGACTCACACCTTTCATCTCTAACAAAAATTGACTCTCACTGGATAAAAGACGTAAACCTAAGACATGAAACCATAAAGATTCTTGGAAAGAGTGCAGGGGAAACACTTGAAAAAATTGGCCTGGAAGAAAACTTTATGAAGAGGACCCTCATGGCAATTGAAGCAATACCAAAAAATACATCACTGGGATCTGATCAAACTAAAAAGCTTATGCACTGCCAAGAACACAGAAAGTAAAGCAAGTAGACTGCCCTCAGAATGGGAGAGGATATTTGCTGATTTTGTTTCCAACAAAGGTCTGATAACCAGAATCCACAGAGAACTCAAACTTATTAATAAGAAAAGAACAAGTTCTCGCATTTCACTATGGGCAAGAGACCTAACAGGAAGCTTCTCTGAAGAAGACAGGTGCATGGTCTTCAGACACATGAAAAAATGCTCGTCATCTTTAATCATCAGAGAAATGCAAATCAAAACCACTTTGAGATACCATCTAATTCCAGTAAGAGTATCCCACATAATAAAATCCCAAAACACAGATGTTGGCATGCGTGTAGAGAAAAGGGAACATTTCTCCACTGCCGATGGGAATGCAAACTAATACTTTCCTTTTGGAAAGAAGTTTGGAGAACACTCAGGGATCTAAAAATTGACCTGCCATTGGATCCTGCAATTCCTCTACTAGGAGTATATCCAAAAGACCAAAAATCACTTTGCAAAAAAGATATTTGCACCAGATTATTCATTGAAGCTCAATTGGTAACAGCCAAGTCATGGAAGAAGCCCAAGTACCCATCAACCCATGAATGGATTAATAACTTGTGGTATATGTATACCTTGGAATACTATGCAGCCTTAAACAAGATGGAGTCTTTACCTCTTTTATGTTTACATGGAGGGACCTGAAACATATTTTCCTGAGTAAACTATCTCAAGAATGAAGGAAAAAGTATCCAATGTTCTCAGTACGTCTATGAAGCCAACTTATATTTACTCACACTTTTTTTATGAAAGATAGAACACAACTATAGCCCAGGATGAAGGAGAGAAATGGAGTGGGAAGGGTGAGGAGGAGGGAGGTTTGGTAGGGGGAGGGTAAAAGGCGGGACCACACCTATGGAACATATTGCAAGGGTACAAGTTAAAGTCTGTCAAATGTAGAACATAAATGTCTTTTTTTTTTTTTTTTTTTTTTTGGTGTTTTTGGCTGGGGCCAGGTTTTGACATGCCACCTCCAGTATATGGGGCTGGTGCCCTACTCCTTTGAGCCACAGGCACCACCATAAATGTCTTAACACAATAATCAAGTAAATGAGGTGAAAGCTATATTGATTGGTTTGATGTATGTAACCACATCAGATTATATTTTAAAAAATCAACACATTGTACCCCATATATGCATAAATGTATTCATGATCTATGTGTTTATGACTTAATTTAAAAAAAAAAGAAAAGAAAAGAAAATGATTGTTGAAGCTGCCATGACAGAATTGAAATGATGCGCCATTAGCAATGGCAGAAACCAATTTTAAACTGGCTTATGCAAGAGGAAGAACTGAGTGGCTGCAGGGCTGACTGGGGCTGGCTGGATCCATGGTGCCTAGTCTGTTTTCTGTTGCTGTAACAGGATACCACAACCTTGGTCATTTGTAAATAAAATAAATTTATTTTTTATAATTCTGGAGGCTGAGAAGTGCAAGGTTGAGAGCCACATTTGGGGACGACCTTTTTATTGCATCCTAGCATAGCAGAGAACATCACATGGTGAGAGGGCAAGAGCATGTCTGCTCAAGTCTCTCTTCCCCTTCTTAGAAAGCCACCAGTCCCATCATAAGGGCCCCACCCTGATCACCTAATCTCCAAAAGACTCCACCTCCAACAACCTCGTATGCCATCAACATACGAATTTGGGGATTAAGTTTCTAACACAAGAAATTTGAAAGACACATTCAAACTATGGCAAAAGGCTCACAGAACATTGCCAGCACTCCATCTCTTCCCACCTCTAGTAGCTGCTACACTCCCAGTCTGGCTCTCCTTTTCATCCTGTTTGAAGGAAAGTGGCTTTCCCAACTGTGTCCAGGCTGCTGCAACTTGGCTCTGATTGGGTCTCTTTCCTACATCAGTATGTAGGAGATGGTCAATCCAGCTGCACCACATAAATTGGTATTAATATTTGAAGAGTGATGTTCCATAGGAAAACCAGGATGGCTGTACCAGGGAAGCAAAAATGACATGGCCATGACAGAGAATGTGTACTCTGAATGAAAGAATCAAGACTTTAAAAAGACAGAGACTGAAAGAAAAGGATTTTCAAACTTTAGAAAGTTTAAAACTTACTTAGTGTGAATAAATGTAAAGTTCTATGTTGAGACTAAATACGTGTATGTAAGTTAAATTTTTTTAAAAGTATACATGCATATAAACCACATAAATACAGAATGAATGAGAAATTTTTTTGTTAGTAACTCTTTAAAAATCTTACTTTTGTGCTACCTATAATTTGGATATGATTAACAATATGATTTAGGCACCCAAAAAGTTTCCAATGATGGAAAGAGATAGTGACATTAATGCCTGCTCCATGACATCATGTCTGGAATGTCATGTTCAGGCCCAAAAGCTGCATTTCAGGATAGGTGCTGCTTTGTGCCCACAGAAAACAGCATCTAGCTAGAAATGATATCTTAGTGAAGGGAGATGCTTGCTGATGTGCAGCAGAACGTGTAATCCAGAAACAAGAATCCATAGTGGATGTTATAGAGAAATTTCTGCTCTGCAGAAGAGTGCCATTGTCTTCAAACACACTGATTTCACAGGTCTACTTCAAAGCCCCATTGGCTACACCCTGGAAGCACATGTTCAGATACAAACCTTGGGTGACTTTGAAGATAAGTACTGGAAAAAGTTTTTGAGGATCAGAAGTTCCTGGGATTTCTCCTACCATCCAATTTTATGGCATGAAATAGTCCATGAGAGAAAGCTATGCAGCATCTAGGTGCCCCCAGCAAGGGTCTCTGTCTTACAGGTGGTCATAGTGGTCTAGGGTCATGGCAGATGCTTTTGCTGATGGGGGTTGATGTACCATCAAGGCTGCTGAGCAGGAATTCCTAGGCACCTGCCTTCTCTTGTGTGGTCACCAAGAGTAAGAGTGGGTATATCACATCTGCTCAATAGAGGTTTGCCAAAGGAAGGAGTCTGCAAATAATGTGTCTAACAATCAAACATGCCAATAATTTGTTTCCATATTATTCCTTCTACTTTTTTCTTGGAAAAATTTATATAATTTTTAAAATTATGTCTAGTAGTTCTATAATTTGCTAAGAGTGGTGTCTGAAGTCCCAACCATAATTGTGAATTAGTTCATTTCTCCTTTCAGATCTATTGGTTTTGCTTTGTGCATTTTAAGTCTCTATTTTTGGGGTGCACACACTTAGGATCATTTTCTCTTCTTGGTGAATTGATCATTGCATCATTATATAATGTTCCTCTTTCTCTTTAGTAATTCTCTTCTCTGAAGTCACTTTACTGGTATTAATATAGCCAATTCTGTTTTAAGTTAATATTTGCATAGTATATTTTTCTTGCTTTTTACTTCCAACCTACCTATGTTGTAATAAAATGAGTTTCTTGTACAGAGAATATTGTTGAATCATGTTTGTTTGATTTTTTAATCCACCCTGCCAATCTCTTCTTTTAATTAATGTATATAGACTATTTATGCTTAAGGTAACCCTGATATGTCAGGGTTGAAGTCTGCCATTTTTTTATCTGCCATTTGTTTCCTATGGTTATTGTTCCATTTCCTATTTTTGCCCTATCTGTGGATTATTTAAACATTTATTAGGATTCTACCTTGATGTGTTTATAATGTTTTTGAGTATATAGCTTTGCACAATTTTCTTAGTGGTTGCTCAAGGTATAACAATACACATATGTTATTTCTCACAGTCTACTGGTATTGATTCTTAAACAATTCTGATGAAATTTAGAGGCATTACTTTTATTTAGGTTCCTTTACTGTCTCCACTTTTTTTTTTTTTTTTTTTTTTTTTGAGACAGAGTCTCAAGCTGTAGCCCTGAATAAGTGCCATAACGTCATAGCTCACAGCAACCTCCAATTCTTGGGCTCAAGCAATCCTCTTGCCTCAGTCTTTCTGTTTTTCCTATTTTTAGTAAAGACAGGTGTCTAGCTTATGCTCAGGCAGGTCTCAAACTTGTGAGCTCAAGTAATCCATCTGCCTCAGCCTTCCAGAGTGCTAGGATTACACATGCCCAGCTTACTATCTCGCTTTTAAAATATATTTTTTGAGGTATTTCTTTTGTATACATTGGACACTGCATTGAGTAGGGCATAGTTTATGGCAACCAATTATGATTTAAGAAACTCATGAGAGGTTGGATAGTCTTTTATATTTAACCCTATTTTTACTTATTCAATGTTCTTTCTTACATGAAGTTCTAAACCTTTCTGCTACAGAACTTCTCTTTTGCTTTTTTCTTTTTCAGAAACAAGGTATCACTCTGTTGCCCAGGCTGGAGTGCAGTGGTACTATCATAGCTCGCTGTAACGTCAACTCCAGGGCTCAAGCAATCCTCCTGTCTCAGACCCACAAGTAGCTAAGACTAGAGGCACATACCACCATACCTAAATAATTTTTAAAATTTGTTTTGTAGAGATGTGGAGTCTCAATATGTTGCTTACACTGATTTCAAACTCTTGGCCTCAAGCAAGCCTCCCTCCGTGGCCTCAGTACTGGCATTATAAAAATGAGTCACCACTCCCAGCCTTTTGTTAGAAAACCTCTATCAGTTTTCTAAGAGCAAGTTTGCTAGCATAGAATTCTCTTCATTTCCCTTCATCTGTTAATGTCATGATTCCCCTTTTGTTCATAAAGGATATTTTCACTGCATATAGACTTCTAAGTTGAGACTTCTTTTCTGTCAGTACTTGAAAATTGTTTTCTACTTTTCTTCTGGCCCCAAGGTTTCAGATTAGATATGTTCACTGAATTGGCATTCCCCACAAGAAATGTGTTGTTTCTCTCTGAAATTTAATTATGATGTGTGATTGCATGGATTTCTTCAGGTTTATCGTTTTTGGGAATCACTCAACTTTTGGAATCTGTAGATTAATTTATTTTCTCAAATTTGAGAAGTTTTAGCCATTTTTTTAAAATACTTTTTTAGTCCTACTCTTTCTTTCTTTCTCGATCTCTGATAACAGAAATGTTAACCCTTTTGTCATCATCCCATAAATCTCTGAAATCATGTCGCTTTTCTTTTTCTTTTCTTTCTTTCGTTCTTTTGTTCTTTCTTTCTTTCTTTTTTTTTTTTTTGTTTAGCCTCTTTTTCTGTTGTTCATATTGGGTAAATTCTATTAATCTATCTTCAGTTTCACTAATTCTATCTTCTGTTATGTCCACTGTACAGTTCGCTAATTTCCATTTGGATTCTTTTAATAACTTGTTTTTTGGTGAAATTTCCATTTTTTATTTGTTCCAAAAAATTTGCAATTGCTTGTTGAAGCATTTATATGATAGTTGCCTGAAAACCCTTGTCAGATAGTTTTAACATTTGGTTTATCCTAGTGTAGATGTCATTTTTTCCCTCATTCCTATTGTGTTTTTCCTGATTCTTGGCATGACAAGTGATTTTTTATTGTATTGTAGATACTTTGTATATCATATTATTATACTGGATTCCTATTTATTTTTCTTTTTCAAAAGGTATAGTGCAAAAGCCAGGTGTGATTATTTCTTCAGCTTCCTGTTTGCTCCTCCAAATCATCCTGGTAAACATGGGGCATTGACTCACACTGCATTGTTGCATATGGGTGGGGTGAAAGTTCAAGTCCTTCATCACCCTTCCTGGCCAAAGTGGGGCACTGACTCACATTTCCTTGTTGCCTCTGAGTGGGATTATGTGATAGCTTCCCAATTGGCTCCACTGTCTCTGACGTGGAGCAAGGAGGGGAAAAGTAGAAGGGTCTTACATGATTTTGTTGCTATGATTAGGGGCAGATGGTCAGTTCCCTCCTTAGTGGATATTACTAACATCAGGAAAGAAGAGAAGTGTCAACTACTCTACAACTACTCTACTACAGAATGCACCACTCCATTCTGCGTCATTGATGCCAAATGGAGATGGAGGGTCGGCTCCCAAAGGGACCTTGACAAAAGCAGTGCAGTGGGAGTGAAGCTTAGCTACTTGTAACTCTGTCTTTTAGTGCCTCATCAAGTTTCATTGCTGCTGAGGAGATGGGTGGGGTGAAGGCTCAACTCACTGCTAGACCCAGCTGATAGTTACCCAGTGAGAGAATCTGAGCACTGTCAGCTTCCAGGCAGAGGACATAATCTTAGCTATTCCACCACTAACCTGCCAGGAAAGTCAGACAATGGTGGCCTCCTTCAGCTCCGTGCTCAGCCTTGAAAACACCACCTGACTGGAAAATCACAGCATAACTGCTTGCTTCCACTGGATTAGGAGGCAGTGTGGTTTTCTACTGATGTTTGGCTGGAGTAAGACTGACACTGCTAAAAGGTGTTCCGTTGAGAGATGATCCATTTTAAGACCTTTGGCTGAGGAGAACAAACTTTTCTTGCTTTCTGTTTTGGTTTTCTGCTTTCCTTTTTTTGTCCATGCCTATTGGCAGTTCTGAGTTGGAGGTGTCTATAGTTCCCTGTCCATGGTATACACAAGGTGTAAGGAAACTCTGGAAGCTCATACCCCCACAGTTCATCAAGTCCTGAGCCCATCTTCTTCCGTGTATGTTTTCAGAGTCTTTGTTGTTTTATTTCCAGGGATTTCTAGGTATAAGAAGGAAGATGGGTTACTTCATATCCCCTATGGTTAATTTTTATATCAAATTAGTTTTTCTGAACTTTTAGGAACAGGTATGATTTAGGCTTTCAAACTGCACAGAGTTCTCTCTCTCCTATTGGCTGTACATAGGGCTCAAAAATATGGTGACTGCTTTCTGAGATGATCTGCCTTTATTCTCTATCCTCATTTTGGTCTAAACCTCCTGTTTTTATCCTCTTTGTTGTCCCTATCTTGCTTGATTTTGTTCCCATTATGAGCAATTTCTCCCTAGTATGGGGCCCTGTCCTAAAAAGGAGCCCTGGCAGGTCATTTCAGAGTTCATAGGAGGCAGACTCATCCATCCCCTTCAGTTTATCTTATACAAGCTCCTTGAACACAATTGATATTGGAGAGAGCAAACTTTCTCCTTTTAGAGCTGATATTCTGAAATAGTGCCCCACCCCCACTCTCCACCCTCACCACACTGCTTTCTTTGTTTCCTTCTACACAGATGTCACTTGTATTCAGGTAGTTTGTCTATATACTCCATACTTTGGGATGTGTGAGGATATCCTGTCATTTTTATTTTGGAAATATCCCTGGTGTTTGGTGTTTAGTTTTGTCTTGTTGTCTACTTGCTCTTTTTTCTTAATGTGGCAATTCAAAGCAACTAAACTTTATTGTCACTGCTGTTATCTTCCCAGAATCCTCTCTGTCTTTTCGTTCTTTTTATCCTATTGTCCATTCTTCTCAGGACAGCCAGTGTGGTGTTTTTTCTGCATTGTTTTCTTATGGACCAAGTAGCATCACTTGTGTTTATAGATTATCTAAACCAAAGAGAGAATTCTCATTTTGAGTCTCTGACAAATTTAAAACATTCCTCTTACAAGTTCAGCAATAATAATTGTAGTAAAGGAAAACTTTAGTCTTTTAGGGTCAACAGTTCCAAGGATGAGATATAATTTTTAAATTTAAAGTTGCTATAATGGCATTGACATTTTACAGTTAGACATAATTGAAATGTGCATGCAATTAAAACAAAAATATAACATTTCTACCACATAATTGAGACCAAGAGATTCTTTTCTACTGATGCATTCATGGGTTTTTTTCTATCAGAGTCCTGACAGTTCCATAATTTACAATAAATATAAATTAAAATAAATAATGAAAATCATCTTTTAAAATGAAGTGAGAGTATGTTTATAAGAAATTAATATAATTTTTGTAATTGTGCTAATTTAGAATGGAAAAAAGAATAGAATAATGATTCAAAATTCTTGATTAAAGGAAGGCTACTGCCTCTTCTACCAGAAATGTCTAATTTTTATTGGTGCTCAAGCCTAAAAGAAATTTATCATAGGAATTTTACAAAATGAAATAATAAAAATCATAATGGACAATGACGGATAAAATGGCTTTATTGTGAATAATAACATATGTATGTCCCAACTTCGAAACAGCTAAGGCTGATTCTCTTCAAAAACTCAGAAAGTAATTTTTATTTTTAAAAATCCACCTCTAGGAACCCTTCTCATATCCTTTAACACCTCTTTCTTTTTGGAGAGAGATGTTACAGCATCTTAAAACACTAACTTATCTTAATAAATTTAGGTCTTTTATGGTGAACATATTTTTCAGTGACCTCATCTACATCAGTGTCTGAAAACTGTTAGTATAAATATGATTTTCTTCCTTTTTATATTTTTTGAAACAATCTGACTTCGTTGCCTTGGTTAGAGTGCTATGGCATCATCACAGCTCACAGCTCACAGCAACCTCAGACTCCTGGATTCAAGCGATCCTCTTGCCTCAGCCTCTCCAACAACTGGGGCTGGAAGGACAGGCACCTGCCACTACACCTAGCTATTTTTTTCTATTTTTAGCAGAGATGGGGTCTCACCTTGTCTCAAACTCCTGAGCTCAAACAATCCACACGCCTCGGCCTACCAGAGTGCTAGGATTACAAGCATAAGCCACCATGCCCAGCCCATAAATATGATTTTCTAATATTACATATATTTCAAATATTTAATAATATGTTGTTGCCATGAGCGTGTGCCCCCCCCACACACACATGCATAAATTCCCAAAATATTCCATTTTTTATAACCCAGGCTCTTTTGTATAAATTAACAAAGAAGGTTTAAATTTATGCAGAAATACAAAAGATCTAAATGATCAAAATGCTTTTATGAAATAAAACAGTTGGAAGATTTACATTATTTTATTTAAAGAATTAATATCAAGTAAAAGTTGGTTCTATTATGTGTAGAACACAAATGTCCTAATGCTATAATTGGGTGAATGTAATAAAAGCTATGCTGATCAGTATGATGTAAGCACTCCCATTTGTACAAATAATCAACTGAAATGAGCATAAATATATTTATGATCTATGTACAAAAGACTTAATAAAAAAAGGAAAGAATTAATATAAAACTATAATATTCAAGATGGTGTGGATATACAGATCAGTGGAGCAGAATATGAAATCTGTAAACAAACTCACACTTTTATGGTATGAGCAACTGATTTTCTATAGAGGTGCCAAAGTATTTCAGTGGGAGGGTAGTCTTTTTCCCTAAATAATGATGGAACAACAGGATAATTATAGGGGAAATAAAAGCTCAACCCTTACTCTATGCCCGATATAATACATAAAAATTAATACAAAGTGATCATAGTCTTTAATTTAAAAAGTAAAAATATAAGATTTCTAAAAGACAACATAGGTGAAAATTTTTATGACTGTGAGATAGACACAGATTTCTTAAATCACAACACTAGGCATAAAGAAAAAAGTTATAAATTAGATTTCATCATAATTAAACTATCTTCTCTTTGAAAGAATCTGTTAACATATAAAGCAAACCATGTGATGAGATATTCTATATCTTGACTGCATCAATGTTAATATCCTGTTGGTGATATTGTACTATAGTTTTGCAAGATTTCCACTGTAAAAACTAGATACATGGGATCTCTCTGTATATTTCTTACAACTACACGGCAATCTACAACTATCTCAAAATAACAAGTTTAATTTTAAAAACCACAGATAGGGAAAAATAAATATATCTTGTACCCAGAATCTATTTCTAAATTTTATAACAATGAAAAAAATTGAAGACAAAAGCTCAACAAAAGCAGGAACAAAATTTTGAACAGATTCTTCAAAAAAAGAAATTTTGAACAGCAAATAATGATAGGAAAGTATTTTCAATATTATCTACCCAAGAAATGCAAGTGGAAACCACATCCATTAGAATGGCTAAAATTAAGTGACTGACAGTATTCTGGTTCTAGACCAGCTGAAATAAGCACATGGCACTTTGTTTCTCCCACTGTTTACAATAACAACAACAAGAAAAACAAAAACAAAACAAAAAAAAACCTGGACAACATTTATAAAACAACTGACAGAAGACTTTGAAGGTGAAAGGAAGAATACAGACTGCATTAAGGTCCTGGGTATTTGAGGAAAGTTCAGTAATAATTTCCTGTAGAATTTTTGTTTGCTTTTGTTTTTGGTTTTTGCTTTCTATACATCATTGCCTGGGCATTGGACGGCCCTGCAATCTGGAAACATTAGTGGGCACAGACAAAAAGAAAAGCCTTCAGAAAATCCCACTCTTTCTAGCACAAGGATCAGATCAAGGGCAACCCAAGTGGACAGAAAAATTTTGATCATTCCTGCTCAATCTAGAAAAATGTCATGAACAAACTCTCCCACTCACTTTGATTATCACAGGCACAAAGGCCACAGAGATTGTGGACAAATCTCTGTGTTCTATCTCTATCCTGCTGTAACAGGGATAGGGCACTCCCATGGATACTGTATGTGGAGTCCTGACATTCATCCCTGACCAGTTATAATGACGTAGCATCATTTACAGCCATGGAGACTAGGAGGGAAAAGGATTTGTCCTTTTCATTATCTGGGTGGCACTCTTCATTATCTGGGTGGCACTTGATCCTCTTCAGCTGACCAGCTGTAGAAACTGAAAGAAAAGCCTTACCTTCCATCCCTGCCCCACAATAACAAGCTAATGTCTTCCTCCTTCCATACTGGATGCTGCAACTGCAGACATTGTTAGCATGTTTCTGTCTGTCTGTATCAACCTGAAAGAAAAAAAGGATGCCCTCCTAACTAATGATAAGGGGAGGATTATAGATAACAAGATATATGTGAAGTCCTGGACATAACTCTGAGTGGCCCATCCATAAAACCAACAAGAAACAACACAACAGAAGGTTTAATAACTAAACACGGGTGTGAATTCTGCCTAGGTACCAGGTGAGTCTCTGATTAGCACATCAGTGGAATAAACCAGAATAGCACTGACACGTCTTTGAAAGCTAAAATATTTGAGCTGCAGTCCACAAAATCAGTCTAGGAAGTGTGCTCTATATCTAAAACATTGATTGCCTGATAAAATGGAAGATTTAAATAGAAACCAGAGTCTCAATTCAAAATTGCACTCATGTTAAGAAGCTAAAAATATCTCAACTCAAATAAGAAAAGTCAGTCATGGAAGAGTAACACTGACATGACACAAATGTTGAAATTATCTACAAGAAATGTAAAGCAGGTATCATAAAAGTTTTGACAATAAGTGATTGTGAACACCTTGAAATAAATGAAAAACAAGAAGTTTGCAGCAAAGCAATAGAACATATTTCTATCAAGTGGAAATTTATAAAACTCAAGATGTACAAACTAAAATAGAAACTCACTGATGGCTCACCAGCTGAATAAAAGTGAGAGAAGAAAGAATTAGTGAACTTGAGAAATATCAACAGAAATTGTCCAATCTGAATGGCAGAGAGAAACAGCCTTGGAGACTTGTGGAACAAAAATGAAAGGGCAAAAATTGTAACACTGTCCGATGTGAATCTCGATGTAAGTAGAAATAATATTTAAGACAACTATTTTGTGAAGGGAGGGGGTTAAGGGACCAAAAATCTCATAAAGTTTCCATGTTCTCTCTGAAGTAGTAAAAGTTTGATACCAGTAGACAGTGGTATTTTACAGAGCTTGAGAAAATACATGACAGGCTGGGCACCCATTGCTCAGTGGTTAGAGCACTGGTCACATGCTCCAGGACTGTTGGGTTTGAACCCAGCCCAGATCTTCTAAAGAAAAAAAAAAAAAATAGATGGGCATCGTGGCAGGTGCCTTTAGTCCCAACTACTAGGGAGACTTGAAAATCGCTTGAACCCAAGGAGTTAAGGTTGCTATGAGCTATGACACCATGGCACTGAGGATGACAAAGTGAGACTCTGTCTCAATAAAAAAAAAAAAAAAGAAAGAAAGAAAGAAAAGAAAACATACGACAAAAAAACACCAAACTGCCAGGCATGGTAGCTCATGTCTACAATCCTACCACTTCGGGAGGCTGAGGGAGGGAATCTCTTGAGCCCAGAAGGTCAAGACCAGCCTTAGAAACATAGGAAGACCCAATCTCTACAAAAAACAGAAAAAATTAGCTGGATGTTGTGGCATGTGTCTGTAGTCCCAGCAGAGGATCCCAGCCGAGGATCCCTTGAGCCCAGGAGTTTGAAGCTGCAATAAGCTGTGGTGACAGCATCTCTGCGATCCAGCATCATGACAGAGAGAGTCTTTGTCTCAAAAAACCCAAAACTATATGCTACATACAAAAAAAAAACTATATACAAAAACTCACTTGAAATATAATCATACAGGTATTTAAAAGTAGGATGTATCATGCAAACACAAAGCCAGGAAAACTAGAATAACTGTATTAATGTCAGACAAAGTAGACTTCAAAGCCAAGCAAATTACAACGGATAAAAAAGAACATCACATCATTATAAAAGGATCAATTTGTGAAAAACACTAAACAACCCTAAATGTATATGTACCAAACAACAGAGGTTCAAAATTCATGAAGCAAAATCTGACAGAAGAGGAGAAATAGACAAATCTATAATTATAGTTTGGAATTGAAAGAAGCATAAGACAGTAAAAAGTCAGTAAAAATATAAAAGAATGGAACAACAAAATCAATTAACAGGATCTAGTTGAAATTTATTGCATACTCCAACTAACAAATGCTGAATATATATTTTTCAAGGACAGCTGGAGCACAAAGCTAGACCATGTGCTGGGATATAAAACAAACATGAAAAATATTAAGAGAAACTCATACAAGATGCAGTGCATGCCAGAAAATGTATACACATTTTAAGAAAGGAAAGAACTATATTAAAATTGTAATATTCTAGTCACGTTTGACTTCCACAATTACAAGAGGTGTTCAAACATACAAGATAACTTGTATTCATCTTTCATTATTGGTACATATTGAGTATTACAACTTTAATAAAGTTTTTTTCCTCTCTTAAAATATATATACTTTTTTTTGTAACCTCTGTATATTCTTAGATCAGACTGGAATTAAACTTGAAATTAATTAGAGAGATAGAAAGGAAATAATAAAGATAAGGACAGGAATCAAGAAAACTAAAAGCATGAAAACATAAGAGAAAGTCATCCCCAACTTCTGGGTTGTTTTTTCTTTAAGATAAATAAAATTGATAAGCATCTAGCAAGATTGACAAAGATAAAGAGAAGTTGCCAACAACCAATGTCAGGGATGAGACAGAGGGATTCTAACCATTAAAGGGGTAATAAAGGAATAACATGAACAAGCCTATACACAAGTTCAATAACTTAAGCAAAAAGTTTCAATTCTTTGAAAATCACGAACTAATAAAACTCACCCAAAATGAAATAAGTAATTTAATAGTCTCATATTATAGAAATTTAATTTACTGGATTCATTCTACCAGACATTTAAAAGTGAAATAATGGCCAGGTGCAGTGGCTCACACTTATAATCCTAGCACTCTGGGAGACGTGATGTGGGGATATCTTGAGTTCAAGAGTCTGAAAACAGCCTGAGCAAGAGTGAGACACTGCTTCTACTAAAAATAGAAAAAACTAGCCCAATGTCCTAGGGGGTGCCTATAGTTCCCAGGTACTAGAGAGGATCACTTGAGCCCAATAATTTGAGGTTGCTGTGAGCCATGATGATGCCATGTCACTCTATCCAGGGCCACAGAGTGAGACTCTGTCTCAAAAATAAATAAAAATGTTAAAAAATGAATAAAAATGAAATAACATGAATTTTACACAAATTCTTTCAGAAAACAAAAGTGGAGGGAACACTTCCCACCTTATTTTACAAGGAGGCTGGCATTACCCTGATATCAAAGACAGTATGAAAAAAGAAAAATACAGGCCAACATTCCTTAAGAACACAGATGCAAAAGATTTAAAAAAACAAACAAACAAACAAACAAAAAAAACCCAGTAAATCACATCTATAATTACATAAAGACACTACAACTGGGTACAGTTTATTCCACAAATGGAAGGCCGGTTCAATATTTGAAAAACAACCAATGTAATGTGCAGTTTGACAGACTACAGAAGAAATAACACAAGATTATAGAAAGGGTAAGGGAGTCCATTCTCCCCACTACTATACAACCAGAAATTCCAAGCATTGCATTAATGCAAAGAAAAAAAAAGTCATATAATTTGGAAAGGAAGAAATAAATCTATTCTTATTTACAGAATGCATGATTGTCTGCATAGAATAGCCCAAGGAATCTACAAAAAAAATTCCTGAAACTAGTAAGTGAGTTAGCAAGATCATAGAATACAAGGTCAACACACAAAAATCAACTGTATTTTTATGTATTAGCAAAGAAGAATTGGAAACAAAAATAAAAGATGTAGTACTATTTATATAATATTATTTATAATAGCTCAAAAAAATAAAATTAACAAAAATATCTGCCGTGCAGGATCTGTATTGCACAAAATATTCAATTTTGACAAAAAATCAAAGAAGACCTAAAAAAGTAGAAAGATATGTTCTTATAAACTGAGGACACATATGTTCATGTGTTGGAAGACTCACTATAATTCAGAGTCCTAGAATTTAGAATAAGATAGGCCTTCACTTCATAATAACTATCTTCCTTTTGAAAATCAGTCTCTGATTTGCTATTGGCTCCTATGATAGAGACTAAACTCCTGACTGTGGGATAGCTAATACTATGTAACTCAAAGCACCTATCATGAATTTATGTAATCTATTTCACTGAGTCAAACTATTAGATGTTTGTAAACCTATTCCTTTGTTACATGGAAAGATAACTACAAGACCAGAACAAAACAGGACCCAAAGTCACATACAATATGTATTCATATGGAACTTATTCCTAATGCCATAGCTCCTGACCCTGGTGTGCCTTATAGCCCCACAGGGAGTCCACTGTAAACATTTAACAAGGAGGAGAAAGCACTTCCTGGTTTATAGATATGTCTGCAAGGTACAATGAGTCATCTGAAAGTGAATGGCTGTTGCATTACAGCTCTATTCAGGAGTGCCCCTGAATGTCTGTGGTAAAGAGAAATCTGTGTGATGGTTCTATGCCAAAACCTCTCAAAATCTTCCCATTGGGCAGAGTTTGGAGAGGTATATTTGGTTGTCATTTTGTGTGGTAGGAAATATGTCCTCAGTTTATAATTATACTGACTCATGACAAATGACTTATGAGTTGACTGGCAGTTCATAGCTAGGAAAGAATATAATTGGAAAATTACCAAGGAACTGTGAAGGAGAATATGTGGACACACCTCTAGGAATGTTGCAGAGTTCGAGGGCATAAATAGCTACTAGAGAACAGGACATTAGAGGGAGGAACACAAGTGAGGTTTGGGTATTTATTCCTTTGGCTATGCTGAGCCATGAGGTGGCCATCATTACAATGTTACTCTTCTTAAGGCCACAGCTCCTATTGGGACAGTCTTTTTGGTCTTTTCTGCTGGGTTCTGGTTCCCTTCCCCCACATATCAAGCTTGGTGGCAATAATGGTTCTACTGTGGGTAGTTACAGGGTGCCTCACCAATGCCCCAGCTTTGAGCCCTTTAGATGTCCTTAAGTGTCCCATTGTTTCTTAGCAATTGACTATATACCACAATAGGGATTTTTATCTTTTGTTCTGTTACTATGCCTGTATCTGGAATGATGCCTGTCACACATCAGGTTTTTAATAAATGTTTCCTGATGTGTGGGCCACTTTCTTTCCATTAGAACATGAATTCCTGGAAGAAAAAGTATGCAATGTTCTCAGCCCTACTATGAAACTAATTTATGGCTTTCACATGAAAGCTATAACCCAGTTATAACCTAAGAATAGGGGGAAGGGGGAAAGGGAGGGGAGGGAGGGGGAAGGTGAGGGGAGGGAGGGTGATTGGTGGGATTACACCTGCGGTGCATCTTACAAGGGTATATGTGAAACTTAGTAAATGTAGAATGTGAATGTCTTAACACAATAAACCTGCTCCATGTAAGAAAATGCCAGGAAGTCTAACCAGTGTGATGAAAATGTGTCAAACGCTCTATAAAACCAGTGTGTGGTGCCCCATGATCGCATTAATGTACACAGCTATGATTTAACAAAAAAAAAAAAAAAAAAAAAAAGAACATGAATTCCTTAAGCATTTCTTTTTTTAAAAAATTTATGGTGTACAACTTGATGTTCAACCTTAGGCATTTCTATTACTTACCAATCTATCAATATTTTAATTTGTACACATTT